>JANBPT010000661.1:0-26866 GCA_027575765.1 Tieghemiomyces parasiticus
CCATTAATTATGTTTTCAAATTCTTCTATTGTATTTAAGGCCGAACCAACTGCACCTAATGGTTTGGGGAGTGTTTTTCCTACCCTGCCTCAGGGTACCTAGTTCTTATTAAAATCAGGTTTATTTATCTCTTCTTCACATTAGTCTGGTGCCAACACCCGATTTTGCTCTTAATGGAATATGAAGGGCACGTCAACAGTGGGAAAGCTATAACAATAGCCAAGCCCTTTGTGATGAAGGCTAGGATTAAGGTTTAAGGTTACACACTTTATTCAGGGGGATGTAGATCCTTCCCGCACTCACCAGTATAAAAGCAAGCTCATGCAGTTAGGCAAGGGCTTGCCAGTTAATTTTTCCTATAGTTTTGATTTTATTCTAGTAAAGCTTTTATTTCTCTTATTTTTTGCTGTCAACAATCCATTCCTGAACAATCCCCTACTATTTACATTTCACCAATAATGTAAACAATCCTCTCCAATTGACGCTTTCCCTCCGCCTTGCCATTAGGCATAGACTGTTGTTGCGTACAGCCTAACCAAAGACCTCTGCCCAAAGCCCAGCACCACATTTGTGGAGTCCAGATGAACTTAGGACTCCTGAAGATTCCTGGTGGGCAGACTCAGTTAGAGCAAGCCACCAGAACGCATTAGCACATCTGCAGCCCAGCAGATGAACCAAATGGTGACACCAATATATTGGAAAGCCAATACAGGTTGAGTATATGGTCAGGCCACTTCTCCCACCAATGATGGGCCAGTTTCCCAGGGCTTAGTCCAACACCAACTTTTCAATTATCTAGCCAAAAATATTTTGATTAATGGTGTAACTAGAGAGTCACCAAAGTTAGGCAATCAAAACAAAAACAACTTTAGTTTAGTATCATATATATACCCAGCACATCAGTACTTCTATGTTCTAGGAGTGTTTTCCCCTACCCTGCCTTGGGGTATCCAGTTCTTCATAAAAACTGGTTTATATACCTATTGTGTTGATATTAGGCCCAAGTCTACTACCATAACCAAAAGGCTATTCTACTATCACAGAATTTATGATTCTGAAATAGTAGACTTGGACTATACCTTGGGAAAATCTAAGGTGGTGGTTCCCAATCACCACAGGTGAATAGAAGAGGGAGATGTTGGCCCTACCACCCCCCTTTCAAAGTGCATAACATTCTAAAAAAACGAAATATGGTCATAGAATTCAAGCTAGTGTATACTGTGCTCAAATTACTAATCATCTTGAGCTTCTCAGAAAACCCATGTACTCCATTGACAACTGGTCCCTCTACCCACAAGGCTGGAACCTAGAGGGGACAAATGGTCCAGAGGCCACAGTGGCTTCCAGTGTAGAAGCCATCCTGCTCCACGGCTATTAGTTGAGGATCTTGAACCTCCCAGAAGTTGCAAGGGGCTAGGTCAGAAACCATCAAGTGGCTCTGAGTGTTGTTTAATTACAGGGGTGATGTGATAAACTTGGCAGACAATCAAATGGCCTAAAGGCTCATTTCTACTTTGTAACTGACATAGGCAACCTGTTGAGCTTTGATGTTCAGTCACTTTGGTCTGGGCCTATGGATCCCAGAGTGCACTGCATGGTCCAAACGGCAATGGCTTTATTGATCCAGGATTAGAATCTCAATGGTGATGTATCACGCCCCATCACACACCCCATTACTAAGGCCCACCTACATTGTGGTTCTAGCTTTCTCAAGGTAGAGGGCCACAGTGGAAACATGCTAGTATCAGTGAGTGGGTTGTAGTGGTAGATAGAGGATCTTTGCTAGCGTAATTTACCTGGAAACTTTCAGTACTAGGCTTGAATAACTTCTTTTACAAAGCTGACTGCCAATAGACCTGGAAGCAGGGCTAAAAGACTTCATTGCTATTAAGAGCTTCACTATTGACCTGGCTTGGTGCCTTAAGGTGTAGGCATGGTGCCATCCAGACTACTCTAGGTCAACTGTGATGGGTCCAGATCAATAACCTCCGGATTTAATAGGGTGCTATCAATAGAAAGAGCCGGCTCCTATCCTTTACAAATTCACCAGTATCGTTTATTTTTGGCCAAAGCCAGAGCTGTCATAAGGTGGGCCACGACCTGTATGATGGGGGGGGTTAACCATTTCATCAATGATGATGTGACAAGCAACAGTCAAACTCAATGGGACAATCAATCTCATGAAGATTGGAGTGGAGTCCTTATTTAGGGGTACTCTGTCTTTATTGCCGCAACAACAAAATATTCCAATATAGGGCCGGTTGGCCTTGCAAACCACCCGTCTACCCTGCCTTTTCTCTTTTTTTGTTGGGGACTCCCACTCTCACCGCTGACCCCTCATCTACACTCTCCCTTTCTGCGCACGGGTATTCTTTCCTCTCTTTTCACTCTTGATTCGTTTTCCCTTTCTAGCCATATCCGGCCAACCAGTTCTATTGGTCCTTTCCATTTATGTATCAAGTTTATTTCAATAAAAATGTCATTCAGGCAATAAACGACAATCTACCATATTACTTTAACCATTTTATACCATACTCTCACTCCGTAGCTTTATATGACACCACAATATCATTTGAGTATTCGCTTGTCAATGACGGCTAAATACACTCCCAGAGTTGGTCCAACCAGCAGCTATCTATCTGCAGTGTGGACTCCATTGGCCAACTCCTCCTCTCCCTTGCCAATTCATCAAATTGACCGATTTATCTCACGTAACTGTAGCTATACCTTATGGAAAATGGTGAAAGAAAGAGGGGAATTAGGAAGCGTAAGGAGTATAACAACCAAAAGGCACTTTCAGCCCACTGTCGAGTTCGATTATCAACTTGCCACGCCAGTCAGTGCGGAAGAGTATCATGCAGTGGCTGAAAGAGAATGGTAGCCCCGGAGTGTGATAGACGCCGTTTGGTAATGGTGCGCCCTATTAGAGCGTGTACCACTGGACTCCTGTCAATGTGAGAAAAGGCGTTCCTTTGTCGTCTACTATGTCGCAATTTCGAGCATGAACAACGGGTGCCTCCGGGGAATTCATTGTTTTACGACAGAGCAATATACGACTACGTTGATTATAATCATAACTCAGTATATCCGTTGGCCTGCAACGGTGACGGCAGTTTAACGGCGAAAGCCCTATCTCTAGGATTGATAGGTCCAGGGCATATGGCGTGGTGGAGTTTAAAAAAAATACGGAGAAAAGAAGAGTCGAAAAGTGATGTTACGCCATAATGATCGACACGGCGATCGTGCCGAGGTGGCGCGAATGCCCGACGGAAGAAGGACAAGGAGCGGAAATTCCCCTTGGCCATCGTGTATCGTCATTGCGGGTTGGGTCACAATCCCTTTGATTTACGCCAATCTCGTGGAAATACCCCACCTTTCCCTTTCAAATCATGTTCGGCCATCATTCCGTAGTGGACTTGCGCCAGATAAATACACCCGCTCTGCTCTCCCTTCGCTAAATTCTTCACTCTAGTAACCTTTTTTTTTTCTCCCAACCGCTTCCCGTAGATTACCTATCATGCTTTAATCATTTGCCTTACGACCAACCTCGCTTCAGTGCCCTTGCTGTCCAGATTTTATTGACGCAGCTACATTCGCATTGGAAATTCAAGAGGGGCTCTTTTCACGCTACTTCAATATCCACTTCCCACCATCGCTGACAACTGGTCGCCATAGATATTTTTTAAAAAAAAGTTATACCAAAAACACTACTGCTCCCCTCCATTTTTATTATCCTATTATGACCTACACCGCCAATACTGTCAATCCCCGTGAACGTTACCGCGTATACAAGCGTATCCTTAATGCCTACGCCGCCAATTCCAACGGCCGAGTGACGCGCCTACGGTCTTCCGACTCCAACGACTGGCCCATCGACGACACTGGGGTCCTGGTTGGCTTCTTTATCTGCCGCCACAGCCGAATGATTGAGTTTACCGTGCGCTACGTGTCCAAATTTTCTATGGACGAGGTACACGACCTTGTCGAGTGCACCAGTGCCCGTTCGAAAAGCGTGGCCTACTACTATATCAAAGGCCACGGGTGGCACTCAGCCTTCGACAAGGAAATGATGTTTGTTGTTGATACGGAGCGGATGCTGGAGAGACATATCCTAGCGTGAACCTTACGAAGGCGGAGACGACAGGCGTGACGCCAATAAAAAAAGCAACAATTCGAACATCTATTAGCGAGAGGCACGAATGAAAGGGTGGGCCATATGAGCTTGGAAGACAACTGGTGGGTGATCGCAATTTTGAAAATACAATTGTTGTTGATGTATCACAAGGCAGGCTCCTGTGGTATAAACGGTACAACGGTTTCATTGCACGATATGCCTTTTACGTTGTCCGACTAAGAATTGCGTACAATCTCTAGCGCCTTAATAGTCAACCTGTTAAATCATTGAGACAATTTAAGTATCCCGGATATTTGATAGTGATATTCTGGCCATGTAAAATGCACAGCAAAAGAATCATTGCAATCTCCGGCATACACGAGCTGGCTGGCGGATTTAATCGTGGAATAGAGTCCTTACCATTGACTCCGCGATGGACCATATAATGTGTGCATTGCTATAAAGCTAGCTGTTATGTAGATCAGCGCACTACCATGGGCCCTAATGGGCTACAAGTGTGGCGGTGGGCACCTGCCGGATGTCCCCAGTTGGCCGAGTAAAATGTCGGTCGTCGGATCCCAAGCCTAACCTCTGCCGCCATTACACACCTGGGCGAATCCTGATCCACCAGGACCACCCACCCTAATTGGATTGGACAGCCCTCTTATTTTGACACAGAGCTTTAAAGTGAACTGGCTCTAGCGATTTATGTACCCAGCCCGATGGCTGTAAACCTAGCTTGCTCCCCGGGCTCCTTTATCGGTAGCTGAATACGATCCTCGAAATCACCTGGGTTTTAAAGGGTTTCATGCAAACCCGTGCTTGTCCGTTAAACTGCGACGGTTATTAGTAACCTAACCAGGAATTCCACAGAAATGTTATCGTCGTCTGGGCAACTTATGCTCTTCAAGTTCTACGCCGGTCACCCAACAAACCCACTGACGACACTGGCTTCCAGTGAGTGATGTTTGGGACCGTAAGGGCTGGTGTAACGGAACTTCCCCAGATACCTATAAAGGACGGCACAGATGGCGGTTAGGGATGCGTTGTGGCTAGTACACTATGGACGTAGGCTTCAGTCTGCATCTTTGTGAATAAAATCCTCCCCCTCCATCAAAAAGGCAACTCATACATATCGCTTAGAAAATTCGAACTAGGTAGAGTCGACCTGAAAGACAGCCACTGCCGAGCCTTCCAAGGTACAACTATGCGCCGCAAGGCAGCCTTCTCCCACACTACCTTTATCCACCACCTTCAACCTTTACCCTCCCCCCTTGGGCCACCCACTACCAGTCGTCTCCTCCTTTACACTACTGCCACTCGCAAGCAACCTCCTGCCTTGATGAGGCCCAGACCAGTTTGGTCAATGACCTCCTTTGCTCCAGGTCCTTCAACGGCCATTGAAACCACCCCTGGTTCACCCACCAGCCATTTAATTCAGGGATAACACCCACCCAAGGAAAAGCACTATCAAATACTACAAAAGATGCGCCTGTTCATTATTAATATTATCAATATACGCGCCCCCGACCTGTGCCCTACCCTAGGTGGGAACTGAAGCTTTGGGCTGGCGCATAATGCCAATGATAGCGATTGGTTCTGTCCCAAAAAGATACACTATTTTTTGCAAACGAGTTTACGCCATGCGCTGATGGATATCACGCCGCCAGTGTATAATTTTTGTGGCGCGTGTCTCGTGAAGCGTTTCGATGGAGGTAAATTTTGCGAGTAACGAGCCGAGACGTTTGCGTTGATGAACCTACGGCAAAGTAAGAAACGTTCACAGAATGACAAAACGTCGAGCCTATTAGCATGTGGTCTCACATCAGGCTGCAGTCATTCCATCCTTTTCATGGATAAGGCCTCCCTGGCCAGCCATCAATGGCATTGACCTAGGCTGGTATGGCAAGTAGCGTCGACCAGACACTGTCGCTGCAGCTCGAGGACTTGGTGACATCAACAGTAACAGGCGCAACGTAGGATCTATTGGTTCTGGCGTAAAGTGAGACGACGTATACTGACTGGCCACAGCCCGTGCAAACAACGTGTCACCCAAGACACACAGTTGGCGAGTGGGTAGTGAATAATTCCCACATCTCAGTAGGCGTATAAATAAATCTGCTACTATGCAAGCACTTCTGCAAAATACAGTAGTTCCGCCTCCAGGTTAGACTATATTTAAGCTTTTGGTCGGATCTGCCGCCTTCCTAGACCCTACTTATGGAGCTGAGTTCTGATACATTCGCTGCCATTTCTATCTAACGTCCTGGATGACCTGTCCTGGCATACGTATGCCGAGGTATCCCCCGGAATTCTGGGCTCAGAAATCCCCCCCTCCCTCTCAAAAAAAACACCCACTGTAGCAACTACAGCCGTGCATCTAAATCGTCCCGAAACCGTATGTCGTTTATAAAATCGAGAAAGACAACGTAACGCGGCCATACCGGAAAGCCATAAAAGATGATCGGCTATGGCAGTTGGACTTAAATATCGACGGAACGGTCCACCTCGGACGAACGCGCAAGGTCGGCGTGGCGGGTCTCGGCAAGGAGACGATTGACAGCGTTGAGGTAAGCCTTGGCGCTAGAGAAGAGGATGTCAGTCTCGGTGCCAGCGCCTTGGTAGATGGCGCGGCCACCCTTGGGGGCAGTGGCCGGATCGGGGTTCACCTCATCCTTGGTGGTCTCGACCTCTTCGCTGATCCGCACCGTTACCTTGCCGAGAGCGTCGAGGCCGCCGCTGATAGCCTTGAGTTCGTACAGCTCGAGGTGGCAGCGGACCTTGACAGCGCGCTGGATGGCACTGAAGGCGGCCTCGATGGGGCCCGTGGCGGAAGTGGCAGCCTCGACGATGGTCGCGCCGTCGTTGGTGAGGTCTCGGAGGATGACGGTGGCAGTAGCGGTGGAGGGGCCCGTGGGGTTGGAATTGGTGTACACCTGCATGCTGTCGAGCTCGTAGAAGATCTGGGCGGTACCGGCCCCGCTGCTGACACTGTCAGTGATGATGGCCACGAGGTCCGAGTCGGTGACTTTGTGCTTCTGGTCGGCCAGGCGCTTGAAGGCCTCGAAGGCGCCCTGGAGCTGAGACGACTCCACCTGGTCGAATCCGAGCTGGGCCAAGCGTGAGCGGAAAGCGTTACGACCGCTGTGCTTGCCAAGGAACAGGTTGTCAGTCATTACACCCACCTCCTCAGGCCGGATGATTTCATACGTCTCCTTGTTCTTGAGCACACCGTCCTGGTGGATTCCAGACTCGTGGAGGAAGGCGTTTTTGCCCACGATGGCCTTGTTAGCCTGGACGGCCATGCCGCTTAGGTCGGCCACCATCTGGGACACCCGCGCAAAGTGCACGGTGTTGATTGTGTGGTATACCGGGTAGGTGGCGGGGTGGGTGTGAATGTTCATCACCACCTCCTCCATCGCCGTGTTACCGGCACGCTCGCCGATACCGTTGATGGTCACCTCAACCTGACGCGCACCGTTGGCCACGCCGGCCAGGGTGTTGGCGGTGGCCAGGCCGAGATCGTCATGGCAGTGGGTGGACCAGATGGCCTTTTCGCTACCTTTGGTGTGCTTTATGAGGTGGGCCAGGCGGGAGCCATATTCGGCCGGGGTGTTGTAACCCACCGTGTCGGGAATGTTAAGGGTCCCGGCGCCAGCCTCGATCACCGCGCTGAGCACCTCGCATAGGAATTCAGGGTCGCTGCGACCGGCGTCCTCGGGGCTAAATTCAATGTCGTCGCAGAGAGAGCGGCCAAACTTGACGCAGCGCACGGCCTGGGCCACGCACTGCTCCCGCGTGATCTTGAGCTTATGCTGGAGATGGATGTCTGACGTGGCCAGGAAAACGTGGATCCGCTTGAGCGGGGCGTCTTTGACGGCATCGTAGGCGGTCTGAATGTCCTTCTCCACGGCGCGAGCCAGGCCTGCGATGATCATGGGCTTCCCAATCTTCTCGCGACCCTCCATCAACGGGCCCACCTCGCGCGCGATCCGCTGCACGGCGCTGAAGTCGCCGGGCGAAGCTACGGGAAAGCCAGCCTCGAGCACGTCCACTCCCAGCTTCGAAAGGCTGCGGGCAATCTGAATTTTATCATCCGGGCTGAGGGTGACACCAGGGGACTGTTCAAGGTAGGGCGTGTGTATGTTGGTGGAGAGTACCGAGACCGTGGTTGGCGAGGGGGGGTTAGGGGGAGGATGAAGATTGAGCGCGAAGTGCCTGAGGCTCCAAGGGACTCCGGGACCTGAAGTGGGGACAAATTGGTTGCACGGGGTCAAGTGAGGCACCGGGCACTTAAAACAAACAAGGTGTTGAGCGGCGCACAGAGAAGCCGGCGTTACACAAGGAAGGGGGGGGTGATCTACCTCCGACCTCGTAGGCACCAAAAGCTGACTCGACTCTGTTCCTTACCTGCTCGCCATCCCGAAGGGTGGTGTCGAAGACGATGAGCTTCTCTTTCGCTGGGATGCAGTCGGTGACGGTCATTGCAGGTTAATGTGCGACTAGTGAAATGGGAACGGGTGTGGTCTGGGATGGTGTTACACAAATGCTGGAGATACAAGAGGCTGGGCCGGTGCAACGTAGGCAAGGCAGGGACCGTCACGCAGGTATGAGGGGAAGGACCAGTAGATTAGTGAGCTGGGCTCTTGTACACGAGTGCCGCCAGCCTCTCTTTGAACGCTGTAGGGCGCCTTGTCCCCAATCGCACAGAGAGGCGGCGGGTCAGAGGAGAGGGGCCTAATAGTGTGCATAGAGGGAGAGATAGTACCTACCGATTCTTTGCACAAGAATGGGATATGTGGGCCAGGTGCTTAAAGGCAGGGGCAGGGCTCAGCGAGAATTCGACAGGTATTATAGAAAACCCGTAGGAAGAGGTGTGTGTGTAGATGACAAGTTGATAGAATGGGATGATGTAGTTGAGGGCGCTGGGAGGGAGGGCGTATTATCAAGCGGAGAGCCGAGGAGGTTTGAGAGGAATCGAAACGAATACACCTGGCCCACGGCCAGACTGTCGGTTCGTTATATAGGATTCGGCGGCCTCCTACCTGGCCAGGAGAGGCTTGGAACGCATAGCCAATGCACGCAGACTCTGGGGCGCATATGGCCCCCCACCCGCACCAACCCTGGCCCCCGCTTAGTAACTACCCAATCCGCTAGCTCTAGGGCGAGCCCTGACATGTGCATTGGTGACCCACTCTATCTGTGTGTGTACGCATGACCCCGTTTTAATCACCATTCCCGTCGACCTAAAAGCAGCCATCTATTAGGCCGCACCAAAATAGGCCCACTGTCACACGAGGTGGAGCCGACACGCACCCGTCTGTGTATACCGTAGGCAAGGGCAAGCCACCCTAGATTAGACACAGTGAGTCATAAATACATGTCCCAAGGCCCTACACTGGCCTATAGGCGCAGCGCAGCTGTGGAAGCTGGAGCCAATCACTGGGCCTGGAACGTTATTACCCAGGGTGGGAGCCAAAGTCAAGCGACGGTGGGTAGAAACGAAGGCTGACGAACCGGGGCAGTTCAGTGCTGGCAATCCGAATAAGATGAACCCAAGACCCTTGACCCGCCCCTTCCCAGCCATTTTCCTTCTAGCTGGCAGCCTAGTTCGCAACCAGACGTGGGAGTTCAGCTTTGTCGTCTTCGGCCGCGCCCCAAGATAGGCGACCTTGACCACACAGGGGATGGGAACGCGCTAGCTCTGGATACGGGGCGTTGGCCGGAAGTACCCGGCAAATGCTCACCTGCCTAGCTCTAGATCTGTTCCCGGCCGGTCCAGCGCGGCCTCTCGTCACCATGTATTACCAAGTGCCGTGCCTTCGCACCTCTGCCCACCGATGCTAGACGGCTATATATCTGCAACGCTTGTTTCACCGTCTGTACGCGATCCGAAATTAAAGCAGCCACCCCATACCCAATGCATACGAGTCAATCCTATCACGGCCAGCCCGTTTTCCAATTACCGCTGGCATACCATCTGACCTGTATTGTGGAAATTACCCCGGTGCACACGTAAAACCCGTACAGTTATGCAGGATATGCTGATCCAGTGTTTCATGTGTGGCCGAGTCGTGCAGTAATGACAGAGTGATACCCCAGTGGTTAGACTACCTAGTCAGCGGATGGCTGGACCCATGCAGCGTGAATTGGACCTTCGCGTAGTTTACGATTTTGTGGGGAAATGTAGTGCATCACGGAGGGGGGCGCCCTCTACACCGTCTATATCACGCCCTGGGTAAAAATAGTGCATCCTGCTTTAGTTTGTTCAAGGGAGCGAAGATCTGCTATGCTGCATCGTTAGAGGCCACAGGTTAGCCTCAGTAGTTACTTGGCAGGGGGGGGGGGGGTATTGGAGAGCGGCCAGCTCTTGGGACATGGTGAAATCGGATGAGGAATTTCGAAACTAAACTTGGAACTGGGACCTGACGCCTTCGATCGCGTTGTGTGACCCCCAAGCTGAGTGTCGGCATAGTACCTCCTGATCTTGGTCATGACTGTACGTCGGCGGGCGGGACAACCCCCCGGTGCTGCTAAACTTGCAAGCCATCAGGCTTAGGAGTGAGGGTTGAGGTACCGTTTCCGAGGTTAATCGCCTTACAGTATTGTATATTAACGACACCACTCTTGACTATGTGGCTATTGTATAGGAATTAGCGGGACCTACAATGAATTATGAAGCATGTGCGTCCAGTATTGACGCTTAGGTAAGACATGCTGTCTATATAGAATATTAGCCGGAAGAATTGCTGGGTAAATCCCCCCCCCAAATCGCTGGTCACGTCTAACTCCATTCAACAAGTTTTTTCAATTAGGCAACCATGTACCGTTCGTCAACTTTCGAGGGCCCCTGGGTTTGCACAGTAAAAAACAACAACAATCCAGCTCGCGATCCTCGTCCGTTGGACAAAGCGACTCGCTCCGTTTGAGCTTAGTACCGAGTAAGGCCGGAGTTCCCGTTAGGCCGGCTAAGTTGTATCTCTGTAAAGATATGGGCGAGCGGAAGCCTACGGTATCAGGGAAATCGACACCGGCCACTCGTGGCGCTTTAGCGTGAAGCGGGCGGGCACTGGCACCGGCGGCGCTTGACCTTGCTCAATAGTATACCCCTGAAGTGAACAAGACGCCCTTCTCCGTTTGGCTACTGTGGCCCCTTCCCTCTTTGCCTGCCGCTGCAGAGTGTGCAGGCTGACTGGTATGGAGAGCGGGATGGGCCATTGGAAGACATGCAATACGGCACGAGATGGGCGGACACATCGGTAGGAGGAGGAGATGGTCGGGACTAAGCCCCTTTCGGCGAACAGCCTGAAAGCCACGCCGCCACACGAGGAGGCATGGCTCAGATGTTGATACGAGCAGCCAACGTGCCGACCATCTAGCGATAGCCGGGAGGGGGCAAACGAGACTTCCCATTTCGGCACCCAGTATCATTCATAGCGGGCTGTTTCATTTGGTCTCCTGAGCCACGCATATGCACTGAATCCTGCACCTTCCACCGTTAGGTCTAAACGCTACGAAGCCATACTTAAATGCCGTGCCTCACCTGCCCGCATCGACCCCAAGCTGTTGCTTTCTTCTTTATGACCTGGCATGACAACTTCGTCAGGCCTGTCTTTACCCTACACGCATTGCTGCTTCCGGTCCGACTCTATCGCTCCCTTCCTGCTTTCCTACGTCATTATAAGCGTCAGAACTCTCCCTCTTCCGGTTAAGTCACCGTGGCCGTTATATAAAGAGGGTACCTAGCATCTACGCTTGCCTTTTATTTTCATTTCGGCCTATTCGCCTCGCTTCTTATCGTGGACGACATATATTCTATTCAAACATAGCCCTTCCGTGCGCTATTAAATCGATTAACTGCCACCTCCCTCACCATGTCTGCCTACGTTCCCGAGCCGACCGAGGGAAGTACCCTGCGTACCATCTATTTCAGCGACACGACGCTGCGGGACGGCGAACAGGCCCCGGGAGTCCGGTTCACGACGGACGATAAAGTCTACATCGCGCAGCAGCTGTCAAAGCTCGGGGTCGAAGAAATCGATGCGGGGTTCCCCGCTTCCTCAGCCAGTGCTTTCGAGACCTGCCAACGTATTGCACGTGAGGTAGGCCCACTCATGGAAGGCCGCGAGCATATCGGCACCCCGATGACCATCGCGGTTCTCACACGCACGCTGGCCAGCGACGTGGAAACCAGCTACCAGGCCATCAAGGACGCGCCGCGAGCCTCCATCCGACTGTTCATTGCCACCTCCGATATCCACCTCGAACACAAGCTCCGGATCACTCGGGACCAGTGCCTTCAACGCATCGACGCGGCCGTTCGCCAGGCCCGCGCCCTCACTCCCCTAGTAGGGTTCGGCGCCGAAGATGCCGCACGGACCGATCCGACGTTCCTATGCCAAGTGTACCAGACCGCCATCGACGCCGGGGCTAACACCGTGTTCCTCTCCGATACCGTCGGGTCGTGCGTTCCCGCCGAGTTTTACCAGATGGTCAAGCACGTCATCGACCACACCACCTACCCGGCCGAGACCACCCGCTGGGCCATCCATACGCATAATGATCTGGGGCTCGGAGTAGCCAACGCCCTGGCGGGTATCGAGGCCGGTGCCTGTATGGTTGATACCACCCTCGCCGGGATTGGCGAACGCGCGGGGAATGCCGCTCTCGAGGAGGTCGCCATGTGTATCACCACCCATTCTAAACACTACCGGGCCCGCCACGACCTAAATACCCGCATGTTCACCTCACTCTGTAACCTAGTGGCCGAGCGAGGTGGGACCCATATGGCCCCCAACAAACCCATCGTGGGCCAGAACGTGTTTCGTCATACCTCGGGAATCCATCAGCACGGCCTCCTGCGTAACCGTTTAACGTATGAATACCTCGACCCCGACACCGTCGGGGCTACCAGCGACGGCCTGATTCTAAGTAAGCTCAGCGGCCGTAGCGCCGTTCAGGCCCGTTTAGAGCGGCTTAACATTGACAACCTAGACCTCAACCCCGACCGCCTCAACCTCCTGTTCGCCAAGTTCAAAGCCCTGGCTGAGGATCGCGCCGAGGTCTCTGATGAGGATCTCCGCCAGTTGGTCGGTGCCTGCGCGTAACGATCCCTAGTTCGCTACCCTTTACTTATAATAGCTTCTAGTATGCATAATGTAGCCACCCGTGTCCGCTCTACATAAACTAATCGTACTCTTATTCTTTTTTAGTGGAGAGTGTATGTCTACGCCGCTTGACCTCTCGCCGTACGCCTGGAAGCCCAGCGGGGTTACCTCAGCGTATTGGCATTTCATGGTGAAAAATTGGCACAATAAATTTAATTTATTATCTCATGAAAACGGCCCCATGCAAAATAAAAAGCGATCAGCCGACAAATAGGTGGAGATTGAGAGAGAAGAGGTCCAAGGCAAGCTGACACCTCCACCATCGACCCAAGTTCCGTTGTCGCTGGTTAAAATTTGGAGGTCTTGGTGGAGAAGAACGTGCGGATGGCAAACACCTGGAGAGCAGCGACGGCAAAGATGGCGATGGTATCGACCACGCCAAAGAAGAACACGCGGTCCTGGGTCGACAACACGGTGTTCTTATTGCGGTTTTCACGGGTACGGAAGTACTTAAGGTCACGTTCGACCCGGTTGAGGCCGCTGGCGATGAGGTGGAGCGACTGGTCTACCTTCATGTCGTCCTTGGCGACTTCGGAAGCTTCCGGGGAGGAGGCGTCGGCGTGTTCGGCGCGGACTTCGTCCTCGACCGAAATATCAAAGTCAATCAGCTTATCCTCGCGGCTGGCCACTTCGTTGCTGAAGCAGAAGGAATATTCACCCAGTACGTTGCCGTTCAACACAAAGTCGCCCTGCTTCTCCGCTTTGCCCTCCAGAACCACCCGCTCGTGGGGATCGGTCACCGTGTAGTCGATATCGAAGTTGCCACCGGCTTGGCCCTGTAATGTACGGTCCGTGGAATAGAAGGAAGAGAGGGGGAGGGGGCGGTCGAGAGGGATGAGTGGTCATGACGATTTTTGGGAAGACTAGGCCCGGTTGTGATACCGAGAGGTTAAGCAACACGCAGGAGCTGGGAGCGGGGTCTAGAGAGGAGGAGAGCAGCACCACTTACCGCAAAGTAGAAACCAATCTTCTTGCCGATCTGGTTGACGTTAGTATAGAAGCAGGCCTTCTCGTTGGCACCGACCCAGTAGGTCAAGGTCACGGCGCGGGCAGGCGTGGACACAAGAGCAGTCAGGAACAACACGGCTAGGAGCAGCGAGCCGCCGCTGGGGATCTGGGAGCGCAGCATGGCCTAGGAGTGGGGGATGAGGGCCTGGAGATGTAAATGATGGAGTGAGCGGTGCAGGCCGTTGGTGAGGTGACAGGAGGGGGAGGGAGGCTCGATAAGCTTCGGGATTACAAAAGACCGCGCCTTCGTATCTACCTGCTCATCTGGGCTGGTACACAACGACTGATGTGCATTGAGCGGAGAGCCTTACCTAGAATGCAGGATGTGAATAAACAGGGTCGCGGGATAATGGCGGATGTACAGAAGGAATGAGCAGATTCGACAACGTGGAAAGTCAGATGGCACCAATAGGAGAGGCATGCCTAAGGCCCCAGGCGCGGAGTTTGGCATCGCGCCGACAATAGGCGCTGGGAGCCAGTCCGATCGTGCAGGCAGAGAACTTCCAAGACGGTTCGCTCAGAGGAATCGGGCGCCGGCGCTAAATGCCTACAGGTTCGCCCCACTCCCAAGGTCTGCTAACCACCAGCATTTTGGCACCACCCTGCTTGGTTTTCATGCGGCATCAAAGGACGTTGGACCCTATTTGTATGCTTGCTTAGCACTTGGGACCCCAACAAGCTTGGGGGATGGGTTCTTGCGGTACTCCACTGCCGTACAAAGTGGGGGGGGCAAGTCGTGCGCGGGGGTTCCAGCTGGCCACTCGGGTTGTAACTGGTCGCCTTTTGCCACATGCTCTCCAGGAGACCGGTTCGCAGTACAGAGGAAGGTGAAGTGAGAGCTCTACAGATGACGTGTCCGGTCGACTCGGCTCAATCCACGGCCGAGAAGAGATAAGGGCCAATCTACAGTTGGCCGCCAGTCAACTGGTCTTCTACTGTACCCCTGGCCCTGTCCTCCTCCCTTGGTGTAGCGTGGAATGTTTACCGGGGGAGGTTAGCGCTGCTATGCAGGCGGCGAGATAGAGGCGACGGAATGACGGGTGGGGGTGGAGGAGAGGCGCCGTTGTGCGCTCCTCGCCCACATGGCTCTAGAACCCCACCCCGCCCACACGCGTAAGCAGGGAGCGGTGGCACCAGTTGAGCCAGCCTTTTCCCACCTCGCCGACCGACCCCTCCACGCCTACGCTACCCTCTCTCACGGGCCAGGGCCCGGGCCCGAGCACGCCCACCTCCATTGGCGTCCCTACCACTGGCCAGTTCCCGCCGCCCTCTTGTCCAAGACTCTACCGGCCAGTCCCGGAGCCATACTCCTGCCTCCCCCATTCTTGCCAGCAGACGCCATAGCACCCTCCCCACCTCCCACCCGCCCAACCCCAGGCCCCCTTCTTCTTTGCCTTTCTGTTCAGCATCGTTCTACTTCGTACCCAACCTCGCATCTCGACTTCGATCCTCGTCCACCCTTCACCCCCACTTGCCTAACTAATCACCATGCTGTTCGCCACCCGTACTCTCGCTGCCGCCTCCGCGCGCGCCTTCTCCACCTCGGCCGCCCAGGTAAGTGCTCGAGACCCTGAGATCGGGACGGAACCCTCCTCCCACCACGGCTTTTGATCAGGGCCACTCTACACCTCTCGGCTCCGAACCGAATCCTCGCACATTCCGACTGACCTTTATATAGCCCCTCCCCTCCAACCCTCGCCTGTCCGCCTCCAGAATGCCGCCAAGGTCGCCGTGCTCGGTGCCGCCGGCGGCATCGGCCAGCCCTTGTCGCTGCTGCTGAAGGCTAACCCGGCGATTTCCCACCTGAGCCTGTACGATCTGTTCAACACCCCCGGCGTCGCCGCGGACCTGAGCCACATCAACACGCCGGCCAAGGTGACGGGGTTCCTCCCCGACAATGAGGGCCTCAAGCAGACGCTCGAGGGTGCCCAGATCGTGGTGATCCCGGCCGGTGTGCCGCGCAAGCCCGGCATGAGCCGCGACGATCTGTTCAACACTAACGCCGGGATCGTACGCGATCTGGCCACGGCCTGTGCCCAGTACTGCCCCAAGGCGCACGTGCTGGTGATTGCCAACCCGGTCAACTCGACCGTGCCGATCGTGGCCGAGGTGTTCAAGAAGCACAACGTGTTTGACCCGCGCCGTGTGTTTGGCGTCACCACCTTGGACGTCGTCCGCGCTTCCCGCTTCGTGTCGGAGAACCAGGACACCAACCCGGCCGATACCAACATTACCGTCGTGGGCGGCCACTCCGGTGTGACCATCATCCCGCTCTTCTCCCAGACCCCCGGTCTCAAGCTGAACGAGTCGGACCTCAAGGCCCTTACCCACCGCATCCAGTACGGTGGTGACGAGGTGGTCAAGGCCAAGAACGGCGGTGGGTCTGCTACCCTGTCCATGGCTTACGCCGGTGCCCGCTTCACCAACAGCCTGCTGGACGCCACCGTGAACGGCAAGAAGGGCATCATCGAGCCTACCTACGTCAAGAGTGACGTCCTGGCTAAGGAGGGGGTTGAGTACTTCTCCACCAAGGTGGAGCTCGGCCCCAACGGTGTCGAGAAGATCCACGGTCTTGGCGAGCTTTCGGCTCACGAGCAGGCCCTGCTCAAGGAAGCTATCCCTGAGCTCAAGAAGAACATCCAGAAGGGTTACGACTTTGCCCACAAGACCGAGTAAGACCTTTTGTGAGCGGGGGGGGAGAGGAGGAGGAGAAAGTCCTGCCATGTAGATGACTTTCGGTGAGAGAAGGAGTGACTATGGCGGATTTGATGTTATTTTTTTATTTCTACGTTCACTCTCCCTCTCAAAAATCACCTTAGTATCCCCAATACGTTGTGATGGTGGTCCAACTCACCCTGTCAATAAACCCAACTGCGATGTGGTTTATATGCTACGCCGAATCTTTCACTTACTGAATCCCGGATCTGTTGTCCTTGGCCGTTGTGAAGCTGATTTAGACCCGGAACTCTGTACTGACTGGCAATGCTGCTATACGTCATGGCGAGGGTAGCGCGTTTTGTAGGAGAGTGGGACCTATTAAACATCATCGAGTCGTTCGTAACTGGTTAGACTGAGGCGTCTTACCAAGTGACATCATGTATGCACTCTTAAGTTCGGCCTGATCTTCTGATGTGTAACCGGTTCTCGTTTTTTGCCCGTCGTACTTCAAGTCACTCAAACCGCTACAGCCTACCAGTCACTTCCCACTGCCTCTTCTTTTCTTTTCTTTTTTCAAGCATATGTACCTGATCCCTAGTGTCCCCGGAACGCTGTTACGGGTCTTGTTGTGGTCGACAATCCCACAACTCCGGCTATCCCATTTACGGGACTAATGGACGCGATGCCGACTGATCCCATTTGAATGAATGAGCGAGTAAGAAGCGATGGTTGCGGTCAGACGGGGTACGAAAGAGAGAAAAACAAAAAAAAGGGGGGTCGGTGTTTGATTACCACAACCAGTCGATACCGTTCGTCGACATGGTGGTGATCAATCCCGACTACTCTGTCTTCCTCTTGGGGTAAATTGATTAGGAGGAACGAGGGTACATCTGTTTCCTAACTAAACTTTAGAACCAATGGAGGCGGTGGCGGCGGCAAACGTTTTAGCCTAGGGTGAAGAGAATCACATCGAGTAGATGAAAAAATCGGTAGCCTAGAATGACCTTTAGTAGATTGGCCTCGCTGTAAAATGAAGCGAGGTCGGCGATTTTCCTGACAGAGCGAGAAGGAAGTGAGTTTTGGTTGGCCCGGCCCAGAACCAGGGGGGTGGGGGTGGATTAATCCCTTGATTAGGAACTATCTAGGGCGCCACAACTGGTCGGTTGCAATCTTTTAGACGATGGATTTTAAGCTAGCCCTCCTCACGGTGAACATCCTGGCACTGCTCACGCAAGTGATGGATGTGGGGGGAAAGACGAGTGGATTTGGTTTAGCCCCCCCCCCTCCTTTATTTTAATAGTGAGGTCGTGTGTCGGATAGATTGTGGCTTTTACAAACTTCCCAGCGTCAGGGCATATGGGGATACACTACACGGACCGTAATGAATACCATGGGAGAATTCACTCCATTGACCTCACGAACATCCCAAAGTGCCGGTCGGCTGGACGGGATAAGGCAAAGCAATCCGAACCGACCACCAGGCAAGCCAGCCATTCACTTGGTTCCTAGTACAGATTGACTACAAAATGATGTACTCACCAGCGGCCGGTTAAACGTGGCCAGTCTTATGAGGTCGGACGAGTTACACGGATGTGGTCATGGCGGCCACGACCAGTTTTCCAAGCTACGGCGAAGCGAGTAGGGAGTGGTGAGGAGGAAACTAACGTGGCGTTGCACCGGGTGGCAGAAGATCATATCACAAACAACCATACTGCTAGAGGCCGTCGGCAGTCTAACCATGGACGCGTAATCAAGCGGACTCCAGTTACCACCCATGCGTTCACCGCTACCGATGCATGGTAGAAAGTGCATTCCAATTTAAGGGTTAAGTATTATCCGATTGATTACTCTGGTGCTCAAGGAGTGGCTACCGACTTTCCGTGACCACACGACATGCATGGACTGCTTATCTGAGTGGAAGGACCGTCAACTTTTTATCCCTCCAAGCTTGGGCTGGGCCGGGCCATCATCGGTACCTACATCATCAGGCACCTTGGCAGTTACTCCATCACATCAACCCCTGGGTTTTTACGGAACGAAACTAACGCACCCTTGCCTAGCCGATGCAGGCTTTGAAACCATACGGGGTAATAATTTCAATTGATATTTGGAGCCTGCAGGCTGGCGGCCGTGCAAATCTAGACATGTGATCCCAGGTAAGCACAGGGGTGGATAAGTGAATATAGATAGGAGGCAGGGAGATTCCTCAAGGGCAGAAAGTGCAGAGGCAAAGGGGGAAGGGGGGAAGGACGCGGTGTAAAGGAGGCATCCAGGCAAGCCCGTGTCTATTATTATGCCCGGTGCTGCATCGATACAGGTCCCGACCGGGTCGAACGTGAGCTGAAGCTGAAAGCGATATACACGGACGGACTAGGGATGTTGACATACCCACGAGTTCCGTCCAATCACGCATCCCCTTGCCCACTAGGGGTAACTAAGGACGCCGCCGGCTTAGAAAGGATGTACATCCATGGGTTGTCCGCCCTAAAGTAGTTGGGGCTGGCGGGCGCTAGTCTGGAAGTCACGGCATCGTCCCTCTGGGATGCGAAAGACAAAAGGGAGCCTGAGGGTGGGCGGGGGGAGGTAAGGGTTGTGGCCATGGCAATGCAGCCTTTGAGAGGCCCAAGGCCGGTTGACATCCTCAAAGGGTCCACTGAAGGCCAGACTATAGACACACAAAGTAGCCGGTGATCAGGCAGACACGCGTCTCCGCCACCCTGCCGCTTACTCCTGGCGGGGTCTTGTACGCTCCCTTTGCCCCCCCCCGGTTCGCAGTCTCTTTCCCAAGTGGCTGGTCACCCATTCGTTTCTCTGGGCACCTTCTTTCTCCACCCTCTGCCTCCGATCCTCCGGTTGATCTTTATCTCGACCGGCGGACTCCGCTCCCCCTTCTCTTCTCATTGTAACCCTTTCATCCCCTCCCACTCCTCCTTGTCTGCTCCTCCAACTACCGCCCCATAACAGAAGCCTGTCAATCGACCGCTCGTGTCCTATATTAACCCGCTCCGGCCCGGCACCCCGACCGCCCCCCTGAGTCTGTCTCTCCCTTGACCACCGTCGCCCTTACGCTTGAAGCTGCCGCCGAACTCCTTGCCCCCCCTTCCTCCCTTGCCTACACCAGTGGTACTTTACAGGCGGTCGTTTACATATACGTTTTCCCGTCTATTCCGATACTCTGCCAACTTTTTCGCCCCAGCGCCGATCAGCCAAATTTCAAGCACCCACCGTGTTCCTTGGCGCAGGCCTTCGCAGTTCGCTCGGGTCCCCCGCCCTCCCATAGCCATTAGCGCCGGTCTGTCCCGCCCCCCGACCTTTCTACCTTCATCCGATTGTCGTTGACGTCTGCGGCCCCCTGTCCTACTCCACCATCTATTTTTATCCATCAAACCCCGCCTGTCCGCTTCGCTGCTGTCACCCCCACCAACTCTTTCCAACCCCGCCGCCGCCGCCATCCCCCCGCAATTGAGCTAATGAGTTTATCTAGCGCCGGCTTTCCCCATAGCCTTTGTAACCTTTAACTCCCACTTCAATTCGAATATTTTCCACAGCAAGGCAGTCTTCCACACTGTTTCGTAGGGCTTACCACACTCTCACGCCCCTTGCCACCGTTTCTCGCAGGGCTAGGTCCTGCCCATTTCGCCTGCACACGCAGTTTTGTTTACTGCCCTCCAGGCGCACCCCTCTTCCACTTCGCTGTTGTGTCTTTGCCCCTCAACCACGCGCCCACAAGCCGGCGGCTTCCGGATACCCCCGCTTCCTAACCGGTAACTGCGGGTTCTCTGATACGAACCGACATAGCACCCTGCGACCCACGGCCAGACCTATTTTAGGAAATCGGCCGTCGTTCGCTTCTCCTGCTCCCTCACTAGCCACAGTTGCCTGTGAAGACGCTGTTGCGCCCATCCTTCGGCCCGCCCCAGTCCACCCGCCCCCTCTCTGCCAACTGCTGCCGTGGTTGGCCCCGTTGCCGTCTCGCTCTCTCCTCCCTTGTGCCCCGCCCAGACTCGCCCGCGGGTCTGTGCACCTCCGCTGGCCTTGTTGCCGCCTCCTCTGCTCTGGGCTCCGCAGAATCGCCTACTTGTTCCATCTCCACGCTACTGCCCTGTACGCTTCACATCTCTCCGCTACGTCTTCCCTATTGCCTTGTAACGACCGCCCCTCTCTGTCCTCTTTCCTTTGCTGAGCAAACTGCCCGTCGTTGACGACCGGCACTCCCTCCCTGTAATCTACCCTTCTTCTATGTTGTCCTGGCGACCTCCTTCTGCTTCGTAACACCGGTCGACCATTCTGGCCACCCCGCTTCCTGTACCGACAGTTCCCCGCTAGCCTATCCGACCCCGCCACCTAGTGTAGCACCCTCTGGCTTTTCGACAGTATTTTCCCACCGAATCGGTAATATCCTCCCACCCTGCCCGCTTTAGAAGGCCCGCCGCTGTCGTATCCGTTTGACCTATGGCTTCGTGGCGATTGATACTCCTACTCGGCTGTCTGCTGGCCCTCACGCAGGCGGTCGGCGCGAGCGACCCCTCCCACCTGTACCCGCGGAACGCCTGTCCGGCCGGCTCCATCCTGTGCGACTTTTTTGGGTGCGTCCCGGGCGCCCAGTGCCCCGATCAGTGCAATGCTCGTACCGCCGCCACCTGTGGATTCAGTGTCAATGGCCACGGCTGCCGGCTCGAGGCCGACAAGTGCATCCAGGACCTGACCTGCGCCGCACCCGTCAACGGAACTTGCGCGGCTGGCTGCACCCCATGCGACAGTATGCGGTGCACAGTCGCCGGTCTGACCTGCCCGACTCCGTGTGCCGGGATTGCCGACCCCAACACCTGTAACGGTAGTGCCGCCCTCAACGGCCTGGGCTGCCGCTGGAGCAACAACAAGTGCTCCGACTTTAGCTTCGACGGCAAAGGCTTTACCTCGGTGGCACCCCTCCCGTCGCCCACCAGTTCGACGTCGACCTCATCCGCCACCGCATCATCTTCCTCTACATCGAGCGACGACAACGACGGTGGTGATTCCCCCGACATGGCTCCTGTCCGGACCTCCGACATGGGCCGCATCGGCGCCATCATTGGTGGCGTCGTGGGCGCCCTAGCCTTCGCCGGTATCCTCATCCTGGTGGTACACCGGTACCTTCAAAAGAAGGCCCAGCGCGAACGCAACGGTATCCGGCTCGACGACAGTGACGTCGCCGGTCTGGGCATGAAAATACCGTCGATCCGTTACAAGCCCGACGAATTCTTACCCGCCGTCCGGTCCGCCCTCCATCTCGGCAACATCAAGCATACCCATAATTCGACTCTACCAGCTGTCTAAATGGGGGGGGGTTTCCCGGTATATTTTACGCACGTACCTTCACTTCCACCGCCTTATGTCTCTTTTCTCTCTCTCTCTCTCCTTCTCTTTTACCCCGCGCCAGTGCCTCCAGTTGCCACCTTCCAAATCTCTCTACACCCTCGACTCTATGATCAATATGTCCCGCACCTAATCTACTTACTAGTCGCAGATCATGATATAAATGACACTCTGCATCAGCGTGCGCTTGTATAAAAGTAAACGTCTTACCAATGGGTCAGTGTCGACAGTTGGGCGATACCATGTATGACGAGGGGGGTGGGAATGGAGCCTAATTAAGTAGAGCGCAATATAGTCTACTAGCGTGTTGGCGTGCAGCCAGAGGGATACCTTCGTACGACCATGCCATTTAGGGGTGGGAAGCAGGTGTGGCTGAACTACTTGTCAACTTTAAAGATGCCGATATTCTACTGACTACTCTGCCGCCTTTGCTGGTCCCTAGCGCTGGTGAGTGGATTTGACTTTTAAGCATGCCCCGTACGCCTGTATCTCCCTGTAATGCCAGGCATTATAGTAGTTATATGGCGATGGCGGGCACCGGTTATACTCATCGAAATCAGCTGGAGTCCGGTGGGTGGTACGGCGGTCTAATAGGTAGCGGTGCGGGGTCTCGGCTACCAAACCAACTCAACGGCCAAACGGGTGTCAGGGAGGGGGAGGGGGCGTAGGCGGCCAGTATAAAGGGCTGGGGAGGCAGTGTCTGCAGATATGTGCCTGTGGGTCTGTGGCGGTGTGCATCTGGGCCGCCGAGTGGTCGCAGCCTACACTGTCGCGGTGGGAAGTGACGGCCCGTCTGAACCGGTGGTCCCCAGCGGTGGTGGAAGAGCAACATGGGCCAGTGAGGATCAGACAGTGAAAGAGTGAGGGAGCAGTGGACAGATTCAGCAGCCGGATCAGTCTCCGCTCAGCCCTCGCCCCGCTTGGCTGGCTAATTAGAGGCCCGCTGATTCCTCCCCCACCGACCAATATGCCCATCACCCACCCTGGCCGCCAGGTGACTGGGAAGCCCTTCCCACCAGTCATTACCGGTCGACTCCCACACCCACTCACTCAGCCCGTAGAGGCCCAAAGATTCCTGGTTTATATCATAGGCCCCCGGTCCCTCTAAATAGCCTCCCCTTTGCTCCCTACCACCCTAGTGCCAACCTATTTCATCCCTGGTTCGTTCTTTTCGTAACCAAACCCACTCCCTCTCCAACTCACACTCATTGCCCTGTCACGCGCAGCTTGCGGTATGTAAACCTCCAACCTTCCGCGCGATATCTTTGCCCCGGATGGCCCCGCGACGGGCAGATGGATGGATGGATGGATCGCACATCAGAGGTAACTCTGCTATCCATCCATCGGTCGACCCGCCAGCCTACTGGGGCACCGGAACCGCTAGCAACGTTCAAGCATCACACCTGGGCGGGCCGTACGGCAGCGTGAAGCATGCAAGCCAGCGGGAAAAGGAGGGTGTCAGCGTGGGAAGACCCGATACCGGGAAGAACCCCCCTGTTCCCACCGCTTATGACCGGCCCCGCTACTCCAGTCCCTAGATGTCGCTCCGCACATGCTAACCAATCTCCCGAATGCGATGGCCCCTTTGCCACTCATCCACCTACCAAACCCCATCTCCCCACCACATCACTACCACCAAACAGAGCCCGTGACACCGCCGAATCTACCCATTCACCATGAGCGTGGCCTCTCGCAACCCCTTCGACCTCCTCACTGAGGATATGGACGGTCTGGTCGTCAAGGGCGACAACAAGAAGAAGGGTAAGGCCACCGGTGCCGCTGCCGCCAAGAAGGCTGACACCGCTAAGGAGGCCGAGAAGGCCAAGCAGGCCGCCGATCCCAGCATCCGCAACGGCATCCGTTACATCAACCCCCGGGATCTGATCTCCAACAGCCGTTCTGACCGCGGTCCTTCCCGTGGTGGCGCTCGCGGTGGTCGCGGTGGCCGTGGGGGCGCTCGTGGCGGCGACCGTGCCGGCAACTACGACCGCCACTCTCGCACTGGCCTTCATGACAGCGCCAAGAAGGTGAACCAGGGCTGGGGTAAGGCCACCGAGGGCTCGGCCCCGGCCGTCACTGCCGCCGAGGGCGCCGCCGCCCCTGGTGAGGAGGGTGCTGCCGCCCCTGCCACCGAGGAGGGTGCCGAGGCTTCCGCTGAGAAGCCCGCCGCCGCTCCCCGCCGTGAAGAGCCCGAGGAGGAGGAGGAGGTGATCCGCACGCTGGACGACTACCGCAAGGAGGCCGCCAAGCGGAGCAAGGCCGCCGCTGAGCTGCGCGCCAAGTCGGCCGGTCGTCTTGCCAACGAGGGTACCGATGACTCGCAGTGGAAGGATGCCGTGCCGCTCAACCGCCAGACCGAGGAGTTCTTCACCGCCACCTCCACCGGTGGCAGCAAGAAGAGCCGCTCCAAGGAGAGCCGGATCAAGACCCAGCTCGATATTGAGCAGCGTTTCGCCCCGATCCGTCGCGGCGGTTTCCGTGGCGATGACGGCTCTGCCCGCCCCGCCCGCGGTGGTGCTTCTTCCTCCGCTCCCCGTGGTGGTCGGTCCGGTGCCCCTGTCAACACCCAGGACCAGCGGGCCTTCCCCACTCTCGGTGGTGGTAACTAAAGCGCCCTTACGCTGGCCTTCGTAGTGCCCCCCCTCCCCTCGCCCCCCTCCTCCCTCTACGCCAAATCACCCCCCCCTCCTCGCCCACCCTGCTGACACCGTTCTGTGTCTTCTAGTCATTTTATTTTTGACCCGTCGATCGGACTTCTCCTCACACTCTTCACCTGTGACCAACCTCCTTACAATTGTGATTTTCTTTATTTTTTTATATTTCTAAAATCCGTTCGATGTTGGTGTGAAGTGTGCGAGGTGAACGTTCCATCCCTCAATTGTTTTTGGTATAGGTGCAGCTTGGTCAATTTTTATAATGGGGTAGGAGGGTATATACCCCTCCCCGCCGTCCATGCCTTTTGAGTAAAGTTGATTCAAGGAGCTATCCGTTGGCTATTTGTCACGCCCCACCCCTCTCCCGCCTACTTCTGTTTAGTCACCATACCGCCTCACATTCTCTTGTCCTGCCTGTTCCACTTAACTCATAAATAACAGCTTTTCTCCGTGGTCCTACCACTTCCGTAAACCATAGTCAAACCAACCGCCAACTCTATCCTTGCCGACTCAAGATGTCACGTCGATCCAAGAGAATAATTATTATTGCGCTAGCGTGAGGAGGAAGGATCTAACGACGACCTCGACGTTGCTAATGGCGAGGTTGCTCGATTATAGCCAAATGCAGACGATGAAGCATACTCTATATAATAATTGGTACCATAAGTAAATGGGTTAGTGGGACGTACTCATCCTAGGTTTGTCAATACAGCCCCCCCCCATTGACGGGGATCGTTCCTGAAACGCGGAAAGACAATCAAGCGGTTAGCGTCTAGATGTCCAAATACAAATGGGGCCGATAGTATTTAATAAACGGAGTCAGTACAGAAGAGAGTAATATAACATGAAGTGAAACCTGTAATGGTGTGGGTAAGTCGGATACTAGAGCAGACTATAAGACTAAAGCAAGTGCCAATACAAGCGACTATCGATGTAAAGGTTGGATGCCGTGTCTCCAGAGCCGGCAGGTCCGGATATTAATTCAAGAAGAATGTGGTGTCCGTAAAGGCGGGTAGGGGTTCGTGAGGGGTTGGCATAGCAGTTGAGTTTGTTACAAAGAAATGAGAGAACAAACGGGTCACCCCGAGGTGGCGAGTGATATGCAATGTCAAGCAATACAAGGGGTAAAGAAGGTCACCAAACGGGGGCCAAGTCCATGAAGGCGGACTCGGTGGTTCATATAGCGAAGTTGAATAGTTTCGGAATGGCGGCTCTGGGAGGCCAGCGGGTTCGTGGGTTCGTAGTGTGAGTTCGTGAAGAGATGTATGGAAGAATCATACGGGTCGGCCGGCGGGTTTTATGGTGGCGAAGATACAGAGCGGTGCCCAACTGCTCTCGCATAGTATAATTTTTTTGGGCACCACAAAGATGTTCAACTGGAGCAACAAGTGTCAGGAGGGTGAGACAGCAATAAAGGAAAGCCAAGACGAAGTTATCTGACGATGAATATTGTTAATTAGACGGTATGGTAGCTGCGTTGCTAGAGGGAAACATGAATGAAATATAAGGAAGTCCGATGAATCACAGTGGACAGCTGGTGGTTCTCATCACAAACCAAACAGGTTGAAAGTTAAGTTGTAACAATGGAAAGTGGGGGAGCGTAATTCGAGGGCGCGCCATCGTCTACAATACATATAACCCATAATCACTACCGCAATCTGGGGTTGACTAACGGCGTAATGAAGGCGCTGACGAGAATGCATATCTGTGAGCTTCAGTTTAGATATAAAGAAGTCAGCTACTACGAGACCAAGAGTAAGAAAAAACCTAATTCACTTGAAACTGTCGTAAATAACGAAGTTGCTTATTATGTTGAGCAAAAGAGAAAAACAGTCTCTCCGGCGGGGAATTGAACCCCGGTCTCCTGCGTGACAGGCAGGGATACTTACCACTATACTACCGAAGACGCT
>JANBPT010000662.1:0-26849 GCA_027575765.1 Tieghemiomyces parasiticus
CCGACGTGGCCTACATCAACTTTACGTCAGGCAGCACAGGCCAACCCAAAGGAATCCCGATCCGCCATGAATCCCTCGTCAACGTTGTCCTGGCCTGGTGCGACCTGGCAGGCTTTTCCGGAGCTTTCCGCTGTGCCCAGACTATCAATATCATGTTCGACCCTTCCCTGCTCGAGATCTTTGGCACGTTTTACGTCGGTGGTACCCTCGTCGTCCAGGACGGTGAGCTATTTGACGTGCTCCAGCGGGTCAATGCCTGCGTCTCGGTCCCGTCAGTCCTATCCGCCCTTGATCCGGACGATTTCCCGACGTTGTCTCATGTATCCGTGATTGGTGAGATGCTGCCGTACCCTCTGGCGCAGACCTGGGGCCAGGGTCGAGAGCTCTACAATATCTACGGGCCTACGGAAATCACCATTACCAGCCACGGCACTCAAGTTCAGCCCGGTAAACTCGTAACAATTGGGCCCACGCTTCCCAATTACCACTGCTACATCCTGGACGACCAGCTGAACCCCGCCCCCATCGGTGTGCCCGGCGAGATTTGTATTGCCGGGGTGGGGGTGAGCCATGGCTACTGGAAGCGACCTGACCTCACGAAGAAAGCCTTCGTTTCTAGCCCGATGAGTCCTGGCTGCTTGTACCGCACCGGTGACCTAGGGTGCTGGTTGGCTAACGGCGAGGTACAGGTAGTGGGCCGTAAAGACTTCCAGATCAAGCTACGCGGTATGCGAGTCGAACTCGGTGAAATTGAGAGCCACTGCCAAACGTTCCCTGGGGTATCAAATGCCGTAGCCTTAGTCAAAGAGAAGCGACTGGTAGTGTATATTTCCCCCGCACCGGTGAGTTCTATGGAACTTAGTCGACACGTGGCCTCCAAACTACCTCGCTATATGGTGCCCGATTTATTCCTAGCCCTCGAAGCCATGCCCTTGACATCGGCTGGAAAGACTGACCGGCGAACACTTCAGGGAATGTCGCTCCCGGAGAATGATAATGTGGATTTATCGGATAATCAACCCATTTCGGAGACGTTTGCCGCACTCCGCCGCGCCCTCGCCGAGACACTGGATGTCGACCCCGCCCGGGTGGTTCCCTCGGCCTCCTTCCTTCGCCTAGGCGGCGACTCGATCTCAGCCATCCAGTTCTCATCGCGGTGTAAAAGGTACGGCCTAAAGCTTACGGTGGCCGATATCCTGAAGCACCCAGTTCTAGCTAACCTCGAGCGGTGTGCCGAGCCAATGCTGGACCCGGTTAGCCCCAAGTACCTGATGCGTCCCGTCGGCATTGTGCCCCATACCGCCGTGGTGCGCCAGGTCATCCCTGATCTGCGGCGAGTAAACCACTTCAACCAGTCCTTCCTTCTCAAGTGCCGTGTGCCACTCAGCTTGCTAATGCTTAAACAAGCCGTCCGTGCCCTAGTCGCTCACCACGATATCCTTCGGATTCGTTTATCGACCCGGAATAATGAGTGGGAGCAGGAAATCTTGGAGCTGCCGGACGGTATTCGTGATGACTTCCACTTGAGCCGGTTTGCGCTGGTCACCGAAGCCAACATCACCTTGGCCGACTATGACGACTGGGTCCTCCGCGCGCAGCAAGCCATCAACATCGAGCGTGGCCCAGTGCTAGTCGGTTCCCTGTTGACGGTGGACGCCCAACCTTACGTCTACTTCAGTGTGCACCACTTGTGCATCGATTTTGTGTCCTGGCGCATTCTGCTGGAGGACCTCGAAACCCTTTTGCAAGGCCAGTCCCTGCCGACCAAAACCCTGTCCTTCCGCGAGTGGGCCACCCTGGTCAATGGGTACGCCCAAACCCTGCCCAACGACCTCTGGCCTAACCACGGTCCGGTGGCTGAGCTGCCGATAGATTCCAACCCCATACCAACCGAACCCATCACGTACCACTCGGTCCAGTCCGTGTCACGCTCGCTCGGTTGCGAAGTATCCCATGCTCTGTACGGTGAAGCGGCGCCACGTGTGGACACCTCGCCGCAGGAATTCATGGTGGCCTCCCTCGTCATGGCCCTTACCACCACTTTCCAACTGGACTCACTGGAGATACAGATGGAAGGGCACGGTCGCCAGCCCTGGTCCTCTGACATCGACATCTCGCGCACCCTCGGCTGGTTTACGTCCATCTACCCGGTGGCCTTCCACGTCAAGCAAGCCGAACACTATTCATCGCTCCCCCAGGCACTGCGCCTCCTGGCCCATATCAAGCAGCGTCTACGTTCAGTTCCTGATAGTGGCCTCCCCTACGGCCTCCTCAACGACCTGAAAGGCCGAGACCCTACCCTACCAACCACTCCAAATCCCTCGGTACGGCCCGGAGGGATAATATTCAACTACACCGGTCGATTCGAGCAGCTCGACGCACTTAATGCCTTCTGGTCTCCGGCCTCCCTTGGCGACGGCTGGTCGCACGACCTTAGCCTTGACGAGTTGGTTCGTCACGCCCTGAGCGTCTCGTGTAGCTATGGTGCGGAAACTGGCCTCAGCTTACATATACAGTACTCTAGGTTGATGTACAGAGAGCGCAATGTAGAACTCTTGGCGGATCGTTGGCTTATGCAGCTTCAGTATCTTATCCGGACCGCGCTAGACTGCCCTGTCCCGTGTCGCACCGCCAGCGACTTTGGCCTCGCCAGCCTCTCGGAACCTGCTTTTTCCCGGCTAGTGCAAGTCACCTTACCAACACTGAGGTTGACGCTGGAAGATGTGGACGACCTGTACCCCTGTCTCCCGATGCAAGAGGGGCTACTGTTGGCCACGCTGAAGGACCCCGCGGCCTACATGGTGCAGTCCACTTACGACCTCCTTGGGCCCCTTGATACGAAGCGGCTGCAGGTGGCCTGGGCGACCACAACCCAACAGCACCCCATCCTCCGTACCCGCTTCCTGTTAGGCCTGGTGGACACCCAACATGCCAACATGCAGCTAGTCACTAAACTCGCCGAGACCCATTGGTCCGTGAGCAACTGGTCAGGGCGGGACCTCGAGCAGGCCGAGGCGGAGTACATGCGGAAGGAGCGCGAGGAGGGATTCGACCTGTCGCAGGTTCCCGTTCGCGTTGGCCTGTTTTACGTTGCCCCTAACCGCCATCGCCTAATCACCTCGATTCACCATGCGGTCCTTGATGGCTGGTCCAGCGGGATGTTCATGCATGCCCTGCTGCGCAACTATGCCGGCCGCGTACTCCCGCCCGCCGGTCAGCTGAAGGACCTGGTCGCCCATGTCCAAGGCTGCGATACTCACGAGGCCGAGCGGTTCTGGGCCGCCCAGTTGGAAGGCGTGGAGGCACCAAGTCTACTGATTGACCCATACTGCGTGCCCGACCCGACCGTCAGACCTTCAGATGTGGCCTATCATGAGACACTGATGCGCACCGTTGATATAGGCAACGCCATTGTTGACTTCGCTCAGGCGCACGGCGTTACGGTATCCACATTCCTGCGGGCCGCCGTGTCTCTCCTCCTCCACCGGTACACTGGTTCGGCTAACCCGGTCTTTGGCACCGTCGTCTCCGGCCGCAACGTACCCGTGCCGCTGGCCGAGTCAATCATCGGGCCCTGCATCAACACCTTGCCCTGCCGTGCCCGTATCGACCGTGCCTCGACGGTGGATGGTTTACTGCAGGCCCTCCATCGGGACAGTACAGCGGCCTACGACTTTGAGCATTGTCGACTAACCGATATCCACCGGTGGAGTGGTGTGAGCCAAGAGCAACCCTTGTTCAATGTACTCTTCGTGTACCAGAATTACCCTGAGGAGCAGACTGATTCGGAACTCCCCATCCAACTCGAGCCCCGTGACGGTCGAGATCCTACGGACGTACCTCTGACTCTCATTTCAACGCACTCGGATGGTCAACTCCTTATCAAAGCCAGCGCCAAGTCCCACAGTTTTAGCCCTGGCTTTGTGGGTCGCCTTCTGGATCATCTGGTAGCTGTTATCCGAGCACTGGTCACCATGCCACCGTCCGACCCAATCTCTGCCGTGGACATGCTCTCCAGTGACGACAAGAGACAGCTTACCAGGACCTGGGCCCAGAACCCCGTCGACCTTCCCGTCTGCTCGTATGCCCATGAAGGCTTCCTGTCCATCGTGCAGTCCGACCCTAGCCGTGTGGCCCTTCGTGATGGTGCACATGAATGCACGTACGGGCACCTCCATTGGCTTTCAAGTCGCCTAGCCCATCGACTCCAGCAGAGTGGCAGGTGCGGTGCGGACCAAATCGTCGGCATCATGGCCGGTAATTCCGTGGAGCTCATTGTCGGCCAACTGGCCATTTGGATGACAGGTTCGGCTTTCGTTGTCATTTCCCCTGACTACCCAGCCGAGCGGCAGCGGTTTATCTTGGAGGACGCGGCATGCGCTGCTATTATCGGAACAAGTGCAACTTTAGGTGATATACCCGATACCGTGCCCATTCCGCAGGTGGTGATTAACTTGGAGAGCCTTCGCAGCTCAGATCCCACCGCGGATACTCAGGAAGTGACCGTCACCCCCACCAGCCTCGCGTACATCATTTACACCTCCGGCACGACGGGCACGCCTAAGGGCGTCATGCACGAGCACCGGGCCGTGGCCCAGTACATCCAAGGCTTCCTGGGGGCCATCCGTATCACGGCTGACGACGTTACACCCACCCTGCTCACACCGACGTTTGATATTGCCACATCTGAGATCTGGCTCACCTTGTCCGTGGGCGGCTGCCTCCTCATTACTCAGGACGACCACAAGGTGGCCCTCCAGCAGGCCACCCGGGCAGCTATTACTCCCTCACTCCTCTCGGTCTTTGAACCCCGCGACTTCCCCCACCTCCTGAGTGTGATCCTAGGTGGCGAGCCGTGCAGCCAGGCCCTGGCGGACAGATGGTCCTCTGCAGTTCGCTTATTCAACTGGTACGGCCCGACCGAAATCGCCCATGGAACCCACCTCATTGAGCTGAAACCCGGCGAACCCGTGTCGATTGGTCGCCCGCAACCTAACGCGGTGGGTCTTATCCTGGACGGCCACCTGCACCCTGTACCCGTTGGTGTCACCGGCGAACTATACCTGGGCGGACTGGGCATAGCGCGCTGCTACCTGAAGCGTCCTGATCTAACCGCTGACAAGTTCATTACGTGGCCTACTACCGGTGAGCGAATCTACCGAAGTGGCGATTTGGCCCGCTGGCTGCCCGACGGCCGGGTCGAGTGTTTGGGTCGCATTGATAACCAGGTCAAGGTGCGTGGATTCCGCGTCGAATTGGGTGAGGTGGAAGCCGCCCTCGAGTCCCACCCGGCGGTCACCCAATCCTGCGTCGTGGTTCAAGACACTCACCTGGTGGGCTACGTCTGCCCGCCGTTTACTGGTGATAGCCAACCCATTCTCGATCGCATCCGTGCCCGCCTGGCCCACTACATGGTGCCTAGCGCCCTCATGGGCCTAACCGAATTCCCTCGGACCCGGGTGGGTAAAATTGACCGTAAGGCGCTGCCACGGTACGACTTTGCTGTCCCTTCTCATTTCATCACCGACCTGGCCACCCTGTCGCCCGCGGAGAGCCGGTTAGTCCAGGCGGTGGCCGATTGCCTACACCTTAGTCCCAGCACCGTTAACCTGGATACAACCTTCTTTCAAATCGGCGGTAATTCACTTACGGGTATTCAGCTGGCCTCACACTGTCAGCACCAAGGCCTACAACTCACGGTGTCCGATTTCGACCGCCAGAGCACCCTCCGTCAACTGGCGCAACGAGCCGCGCAGGTTACCGAGTCACCAGCCCAAACGATGTTATTCCCGGAGCGCTCAGATGCTACTATGTACCTTACACCCGCCCAGAAGCAGTTTTTTAAACATGATCTGGCTAATCCTCAAGTGTCTGCCATTCCCGCCATGTTTGAGGTCCGCCGTCCTTCCTCGGAAGATACATGGCAGGAGGCCGTGGCCCAGGTGGTCCTGCGGCACCCCATGCTCCGTGCCCGCTTCAGCCGGGACCCGCAGACTAAACAGGTATCCTACACCATCGGCGGTACCCCAACCGAACATTACCGTTTCCAGTACCACTTGGCAGCCAAAACGGAGGCCATGGTAGCCATCCTGGTCGAGGCTTTCCAGCGCCTGGATTTCTGGACAGGCCACCTAAGCGAATTCCACGTGTTCGACCTAGTCGGGACCCAGTACTTTTTCCATTGCACCCACCACCTCGTCAATGACTACCTGACTTCGGCCCTTATTTCGGAAGAGGTCGAAGCGCTTCTGCTTGGGCGGCCATTGGTGCCTGCCACCGTGCCCTTCCGGGTCTGGGCCGCGCATCTCCACGAGTTAGCCCAGCAGATCGATCCGCACACACTCCAATTGCCCCCCAATATTCCGTCATTGTCGACCTCGCCCCCTCCCGACGCAGCTTCTGCTGGTGGATTAGATCATGCATCCATCCTCCAGTCGGAATTCACCGCCCAAGAAACACGAAGCCTACTATTCGACGCCTGCGAGCACCATCAGGTCTCGCAGCTGGAACTTATCCTGGCCGGACTTCTACTCGCCTATAGTGAGATATTTGAGCTGGAGGTGCTTGGTCTAGACTTCATTACCCACGGCCGCCAGCCCCTGGGCTCGGAACCCCTCGATGTGACGCGTACCGTTGGTTATTTTGCTCATAACATCCCACTGGCCATTATTGCCTCTACCGGTCTTGATCAGGCCGCGTCACTTCAAGAGGTCCAACGCCAATTGCCGGGATTGTTACGTGACGGCCCCCAACTCGCATTGGTAAACTCTCTTCATGAGTTCCAAGACCCAGTCCTACGTGAGAAGTTCAACGTCCAACCCCAGATCTCCTTCTCCTACCTGGCCCAACTGACCGCGTCCTCCGCTACCCAGGAGAGTGGCCTATTTACCAAGAGACCTGACCTACACCAAGCACTACGCCGCGTCCAATCTGTCAACCGATCGCCATACGCCATGGATATCACGGTCCAGCATAAGGAAGGAGGCCTCCAGCTTATGATTCACTACCGTGCAGACATACTCCCACGTAGCAAGGTTGAGCGCTTCCTTGCCAAATGGAAAAAGGACCTCCTCGACTTTCGGACCCCGAGGGCCTGAAAGCACTATTACTGAAGCGAGCATGCAGATGTGTACATGTATGACCTCTCACGCAGCCTAGCCTCCTGGTTATTAAGGCTACTTCGCATGGTTCATTGCGTGCTAACTACCATTACTACTGAATTATTTCCCCCGATTTCCAGTGCCATTATCTTGGAAGCTCTATAAAGTCTGACTATCTTAAGTTATATGGATTTATCGTGGTAATTAATTAACTCTCATTGAAAGTTATAAGTACAGTTCCGGGTAACTACGACATTTATGATGCGCTAAAGTAGTAGAAGATATATACTAATGGGTACCACTAGTTTGGTTCTAATTGTGTGCTTGTCAAGAAATACAACGGACATGCGGGCACGCTTAATGGACCCTTCACCCGTTTCAAGAGGTACATGAGCTCTTTTCAAATCTAAAGTGGTAAATGTATACGAGAGGTCAATGGTAAACTGAGCACCTGTGTGTTTGTGTGTGTGTCTGTTTTTTGGAGTGGTGATGGTATTGTGCCCAAAACTACTGATCTGATCAGTTGTGGCACCCGCACTTTTTCCTTCCTCTTTATTCGCTAATTCCCGTATTCGATATCTCGTTTCAGCGACACCCGCCTTTCTGGTCAGTTAGCGGTCGCTTCTTTTGTAGCAGGCGACCCCGCCACAACTCTTTTAGGGCCTACCCTCTTATCCATTTGGGCACCAGCTCCGCCGCACACTGTCGTTCTTGGGTTGCTCCTGAACTCAAGCAGTGGCCGCCAAGAAAGATGTAGGACACCCTTCAGGTATAACAGACCCTCCGGGTTCGCCACTCAATAAACGACATCCACAACGCAATAACAAACCTCCCCGCTTAAAAACATTCCAACTTAGTTAGACTGTGTTCTTTAGTTCATTTCGTTGACCATTTAGCCTTTAGTTTTCCTCCAGGGCTGTTTTACCCGCGACAGGTGGTACCTATTGAAACAGCTAGTTGGCGCCTTAGATACGGCGTGAAGGCCTGGGCCTGTATGAAGCCGCAATCAGCCCGGCATCTGTGCTAATTTAGGGCATGGCGGCGGTTTGGGGATGGCCACTAGATATGAAGGCGGGTCGGCATTCTTAGGGGCTATCAGCATCGGTTTGAGAACGAGAGTAGGAAAGGAACGGAGGGCTAGTTAAGATAAGGCTCGCCATTAGCCAAGTGTAAGCCTCCAAGTAAGATGGTACTGTGACAGTGTGTGCTGCCCGAGATAAGGAGTAACTAGAAGAAAGACTAAGGGAGGGTCGCAAGGCGAGCAGGCCAAGTTAGAATAAAAGGAATAGGGGTCTATTACACACTTAACGAATCTACTATTATGGGCGATTCGTTGGCTTTACGTAGGCGCGATTTGGGTGATGATGGGAAACTGGTCGGGTATAGTTGAGGTGCTCGGTTCTGGACCCTTCTCCATGAAGATGAAGACTCGAAATCGAGCGGGGTTCACATTTGAAGTTGAAAGGCCGCCGCCTTCCTATTATACCAAAGGATGTGCGTCATCTGTGCTGGAAGTATGAATATTTTATCAGGAAGACAGGCCCTGAAGGGAGACGGCGTCCTTAAGACTGGAAGGCACTCCAGTGGGCGCCTCGGCTACGGTACATACATATTATCAGGTCTGTAAGGCCGAGGCTAACTATATCATATATATTGCCATATCGAACCCTTCTGCCTCTTACTATACCGCCATTTACAAATGACTGCCTTTATTCTTGGACGGGTCATACGCTCCCAACAAAAAAAAGCATGACCCGGCTTGAATAAAGCTTTTCTAGAATAAGAACGCTCTGTACGTTAATTATGGTAGGTAGCGGTATATATAATTGAACAAGGTAATTGGTTGAGCGATCGGAACTGCTGCCAAACCATCGACCGGCCAGAAGAGTGGCTCTGTAAGCAGATATACACGGTCGAGTGATCCGAAATAATGGTAATGGGCCACAATATCAAACGGAAACTGCAATGATTTATAGGTCCCGGCTCTGGGGTAGGTAGGAAGGAAACTAGGCAAGGGCGGCTCTCGCCGGTTTGCTTTAGGCATTCTTCTTCTGCTTGCGCACGGCAGAAGGGGCAGCCGAATTGCGGTTGAGAGCGATGAGAACGTAGGCCACCACGGGTAGGCTAGCGAAAATCCCCAGGTACCCCCAGAGCGGCACGGCGGCCAGGAAGTTAGTGAAGTGACTGCCAGCACCGGCGATCTTGCCAATGACCGTGCCACTGTTGAAATGTGGAAAGGGGTATGAATAAGATAAGTTAGCCAAATACGGACGACCATCGGCTCAGACGCGAGTTACTCCAGATTTTTTACTTCCAACCGAGTGACCAAGGCTACACTTACAAGATGGAGAACGGCGAAAAGGGCCCGTCCCAAGCGGTCACCTGTTCCCACCCACTCTGGATGAACTCGAAGATATGGTAAGCATCTAGGGGGCCCTCGTAGGCGCGGACTGCGTGGGGCGGGGAGTAGATAGACAGGGTTGTTACTGAGGTTAGATCTTGGTGGCGAGGGCGAGGGGTAAAGGGTTCCGGACCAGAAACCCAACGGGCCGTAGAAAATTGTCAGGGGTTCGTGGAAATACTGGCAAGAGGAGTGGGGGGGCAATCTTCACTCGGTCACTTACTCTGGTTGTCGCGTACGTAAAACAGCGTCGGCAACCGAGTGATCATGAACTTGGCAGCGAGCTCGGGGCTGGCATCGATATCGATCTTGGCTAGACCGACATGGGTCATGTCGGCGTCGGCCAGACGTTCGCCAAGGAGATCCAGCTTCGGCGCAAACATGCGGCAAGCCCCACACCAGGTGGCGTAAAAGTCCAGGATCCACTCGTCACGTGCGGCAAGCTGCTCGGTGAAGTTGCCGTCGTTGAGCGTGACGACGGGAATGCCCGGGGCGTGGCGCTTTTTTTCGACGACGGGGTCGGCTACCATCACCACGGGGTCTTCAGGCCCCGTGGCGGCAGCGGGGGTCCAGGTGGCCACCAGCGTTGGGTCGCTCGCCGACGAAAGGGCGTCGCTTTGTTTCTGTTCGGCCAGGGCGGCCGGGACAAGCCAGGCTGCGGACACTAGCCCGACGCCCAGTAGGGTCGCACGGAAAAGATGCATGGATCGGAAGGAAGAAGAGAAGGGGTGGTGGTGGCGGCAACAGAAGCTGAGGAGGGTTCAATGGTAGGTGTTGATGTGTACCGTAGGGGAATAGGCCAGGTGCTGGAAGAAGTCTGAAGTAAATGGTAATGAGGTCGGGGCAACGGGGGCTGAAACACCGTGTGAGGCGGGGAATGGGGAAGAGGCTGCGGTCCCACAGCGGAGTTTAGAGGGAAGGTCTCCTGGACTTGGTGGGCGACGAGCCAGAGTTCGGCGTAGGGACGGAAGCTTGTCGCTACATGGTTCTTCTCGCTTCCTCTCAGGTGCACCAAGTTCAACACGCTCTGCGCTTAAATTGGCTGTGTAATCGGTTGAAATAGCAGGGGTGAGAGGGGCACGGTTTTGATCGGGGAGGCGTTGTAAAGTGTAGATAGGGTCTACAGTTGGTTACGTATAGCTCCATACGCTAAAAGTGAGGCTAAAAATATAAGACCTCGCTTCTTGGCTACTCCAACGTCCTCTCAGGCTCGGAGGCAGGACTCGCTCGTGGCCTAATGCTTTTGACCACCAACACCTTCTTTTCCTCCCGTACAACGACCCTCGCTGGGAGTTCTTGGTACTTTGCTAAGCGGTGCCTCTCCCCGTTTCTGCATTACCCAGCATATTCCTACATCTACTCGCCACCTCCTACTTACCTCTTCTGCCAACACTCATACATACGGTAATGCATTTGGCCCGACCACTCCGAGATCTTTGACCGCTTGCCGCCCTCACCCACTCCTGCCGGAGTTCGCCGTTCGCTCCCCACTGTATCATGTCCGGTTCTCTGCCACCATCCATCGGGGACATTCCGGCCGCCAGGGATCCTCCTCCTGTGGCCCCGGGTCTGCCCAATGAGTTTTTGCTCAAGGCCCTCAACCTACCGGCTGATCGCAAGTTCATACTCAAGCTGGATCAGGAACTGGCGCATTTCATTGCCGAAGCCCCGGAACTATCCCTGGCCTTCCCGCCCATGAATCCGTACCAGCGCCGGCTCGTCCACCAGGTCGCTGACTACTTTGGCTTGCTACACACCACTGAAGGCACCAATGCCACCGGAGCCACCCACGTGGTAGTGGGCAAAGGGCTGGCTGCCGTGATCCCGGATCTCCGGCTGGCCGACCTGGTCGAGGAAGAAGAGCCACCGCCAAAGACTTTCAAGATTATGAGACGGGTCGCGGTCCCTGCCCTGACCGACCGTCGTGTACCACCTGTGGCTAGCAACGGTACGGAAGTTCCCGTCGCGGCTACCGAGCCGTCCAAAGACCGCCGTCTGATGTCTTTGGAGGAACGTGAGGCCGCCTACGAACGGGCCCGTGCGGCGATTTTCCAGGAGGCGGAGGAGGAGGCTGCACAAGCTGCTGGTGGTCACGGGGGACAGCCGAGTACTGACCCTCGCCCCAGCCCGCAAGACTCCCGCCCACGGCCCCCGCGACGACACGACGATGTGCCCCGAAGCGAATTCACCCGTAACCCGTACCTGCGACCCCCACCGACCCACAACTATCAACAGTACTCCCATCCGCGTCCACCGAACGGAGCCTACCCACCGTACGGTCCACCCGGTCACGTCCCGCCACTGGCACGCCAGGCCGCCGCGGGCTACCCCTACGGTGGCCAACCGTTTGCCTACCACGGCTATCCGGGCACGCCGCACGGCTACGCCCCGGGACCCTTACCTGGTCGTGCCCACCCGTCATCTTCTCCACAAACTTACGTCCCAGATTCATTCAACCCGTACCCGTTAGCGTCGGCTCGCCGCTCGCCACCGCCTACCTCCCAATCCACTCCGGCTCGTCCCATGGTCACACCCACTTCGGCAGCCGTAGAGGATTTCCCGACCCTGAGTAGCTCTCGGCCCACCACCGCATCTAAGACCGCCGTCTCTCCAGCGGCAGCTAACCCCTGGGGGGCTCGATCCCACCCATTTATGACTGCCAGCCGTCCATCTACGGCTGACTCGGCCAACTCACCTCAGCGCCTCCTCATCCGCCCGAGCGTGGCGAGCCCGAGTGTGTTGTCGACCTCATCCCCGCCACGGACAGAAGCTGTGGTCACCCCTCACCCCGAACCGAACGATCCCACGGTAGATCGGTTGGGCGCCCTGCTCACCGGCCAGGCCCGACTTGAATCTGACCCATCGGCACATATCCGCCGCCCGTCCGCCCAACCCTCGCCTTCGCCGCCCGACACGGCCCTAGGTAAACCCATTTTTACATACGACAGCGCTAGCCACGAAGGGGTCCGGGATTCCGACGCACCCAAGACCATCACGCACATTCTCCAGCTGGCCGACTACGACGGCCGCTGTCCAGCCCCCGACACGATGACGTTTGCCCACGGGACCCTTAAGCGGATCCGCGGGACAGCGGGATCCACTGAGACGTTCATCGTGGTGTTTAAGAGCGGTGCGTATGCCCAGCAAGCCCTGACCGAATACACCAACCACCCGCACTTCACCCTCCGACCGTACGGAGCGGGGTCTATCATTGCGCGGCCACCAGATAGTTCATGATGTGCGAAGCTTGCTCGAGATCTACCTGGTACACTTCAGCAGTGTTTGCATCCACCCGCTTGATACTTCGATAAATAAAAGGGAGCGGATGTCCATTTTTTTCTACCAGTATCTTTCGAACCTGGGACCCAGAAGGCTTTGCTGGCGCTTATCATATAAGCTGAATTGATGGCATCTGACACTGGAGCTTTAGATAAAATCTTCACCCATAGATACGTAGTTCGAACACGGCCCCTACGGTGATAGCAAAACATCAGGTGCATAGCTCGACGTGGTTTGAAACGGCAGACGCATGCTGCCTGACTATCGTTCCATCGATTTGACCATAGCAAGTCTCTTCCAGTCTGGTGCCAGTACGTTGGGAGCCGGGTCTTGGCGCGGTGGCCAAGGGCCGGGGCGTGCTAAAGGGTGAAAATCAAAGAGGTTCTAGTTGGAACATAGCCCGTCGGGCGGTGCCGAACTCCTTGCCAAGCCCCTTGGTGTGCGTCACAGAGCAGGGGGGATGGTGTCACCTCTACTGACCAACCTGAGACGACTCTACTTAACCGTCAGTCTACAGGGGAACTTCCTTCTGGGACCGAAAAAGCCACATGCAGCACGGGAAGTGGAAGGGGTTTTGGCAGATGGTGAGGATCTTGACGAGGCAGTCATGGCTTGGCACGGTTTATATTACACGCTTGGATTACTGATGGGACCCAGGATGGGTGGAAGGCGGACAGAGCCAATGGCGGTGAGCCCGACACTAATCGTCCCTGTCCAGTTTCCCACACCTCTGCCTGTTCCCCACTCATCCATGCCTGCCATGGCCTTCCACCGACGGGCCGATGACAGGCAGCCAGGGTCCGTCCCGACGTAACCACCACGCCCGCAACCATTCCTCACAGGCCCGACTACAACTCCCCCCACTGTTCGCGTAGTTCTTGACCCCGACTTGGCAACACGTGTGCGCTGCCCACCCCCTCCTCCCCTTCTACTTGAACACTTTAAACTGGGCCACCTGGAATACTGCTAAACCCTCATCGCCCCCAACTCCCCAGTGACCGACTTGACCATACCTCATCTCGGCAGGCCCAGCTGCTACTGCTTACTCTTCTGCTGCTCCGGTGCCCATTTCTCTCATCGCGCCCTACTTACCTGCTAGCCATTCCAAATCGACCTCATTTTACCCCGCATTGCCGCTGCGTAGAGCCCGGTACTTGGCAGTATTTCCGGCTTGCCCTTCCCTTTACTACGAGACCCTGACCCGTTGCCCGTCGTCATCTGCCCAACGCAGCCACGACCACCCCATTTAGGATGAAGAAGATGAAGAAGGCCGATTGGTCCGAGGGGACCAAGAAAAAGCAGGCAGGAGTATCGGACATGACCCTGCTGTCCAAAATCACCAACGACGCCATCAGCGACAACCTGCGCAAGCGTTTCCAGAACGCCGATATCTACGTAAGTACCCGGCCCTCGTTTGTAGGTGAGCGGGGCAGGCTCATGAGACTTATAATAGATGGCGGCCTGGGGCTCTACACAATCATCCAGCCGACTGCGACCAAGCAGTGCCGCCGCTCATGGCTCACCGAATAATGAACTAACACCTAAGTGCTCCTGTCAACACGTGCCACGGCTTTTACGTTTTTCGCACCAACTGCCCATACCCCACCCCCTACGGTCTTGATATATAGACCTACATCGGTCATGTGCTGATCAGCGTCAACCCGTTCCGCGATATTGGCATCTACACTGACCAGGTGCTCCAGTCGTACCGGGGCAAGAACCGTTTGGAACTGGCCCCACACGTCTTTGCTATCGCCGAAGCCGCCTACCGCAACATGGTCGGTTACAAAGAGAACCAGTGTGTCATTATCAGCGGCGAATCTGGTGCCGGAAAAACCGGTAGGTCTACAAGCACACCTTGGTTTCGTAGAGAGAGTCAGGCGGTTAAAATGAAGGACTGCTCTTCCTGCACGGAATACCATATTGAGGCTTTATTGCTCCCCTTCCCTTCACGTGTTGGCTTCCACGCCATACTGACGAGCAATACCCTGATCACCCCGCTAACTGCACACCCTGTCTACCCGATTCGATCTATATGCTGTCGTATTATATAGAGGCCGCCAAGAAGGTAAGCCTGGCTTCCAATACACAGCAACCCGTGCCCCTCGCCATGGTGGGGCACTGCCCGTACAATAGTATCTTGTGAGCAGGTAGGGAAAACAACAACCCTTGGCTGATCTAACCGCGGAGACGACTCTTGAATCACCACCGCTTCTTCTATTAGATCATGCAATACATCGCGGCTGTAAGCGGCGGCGGTCAGAACAGTTCGATTCAACGTGTCAAGGATATGGTCCTGGCCACTAACCCCCTCCTTGAAAGCTTCGGGTGCGCTAAGACCCTGCGTAATAACAATTCTAGTCGCCACGTAAGTGACCATGTCGTGTAATCCGGGCCCTGACCCCTTTGTGCTGTCTAACCGTCCGCTCTACTGTGCCTTCACCGTAAGCCACTCACTCACCTTTAACCTAATTGCCGTACCATGTTGCACCTCCTACACCCTAACCGCCACCAACAGGGAAAGTATCTAGAAATTCAGTTCAACGCCAACGGCGAGCCCGTAGGCGCCAACATCACCAACTACCTGTTGGAAAAGGTAAGTCTTACTCCCCATACCCCGCCAGCGGAGGCCACCCCATCGTCGCATATGGCACTCCCTTTGCCTTAGTCCCATGATAGCTCCTGCTCCGTTGACACAAGAGTGACGGCTAATCTGCACCGGTATCCTCGCCCTTCCCTCTCCCAACCTGCCCATCCACAGGGGCGTGTAGTTTCCCAAATCCGGATGGAACGCAGTTTCCACATCTTTTACCAGATGTGCAAGGCTGCCCCGCAACACTACAAAGGTTCGTCGGATCGGCTGACCGTTTCCGGTCGGGCCTTGTTATGCCATAATCCCGCCCACATCTTCTTGCAAGCCCAGTGGGATCCCGCCCAACGGTCCAACCCGATGGCACCCATTCAACCACTTTACTTACAGCCCCTTACCTTATCCCTCTTCCCCTACGGACATATCACTCCGCAGACAATTATGGTATATCCGGCCCCGAAAATTTTGTCTACATTTACCAGAGCGGCTGTCTCGATGTGGACACCATCAACGACACGTCAGAATACAACGACACCATCGCTGCTATGAACGTAATCGGGCTGAGCGCCGAGGAACAGGACCAGATTCATCGCATGCTGGCCGCCATCTTGTGGCTGGGTAACGCCCAGTTCCAGGAGGACGACGACGGCAAAGCCTTCGTGACCGACAGCGGGGTGGTGGATTTCATCGCCTACCTCTTGGAGGTTGAAAGCGAGCTACTGAACAAGGTGCTGACCAGCCGCGTTATCGAGACACAGCGCGGGGGACGGCGTGGGTCGACATACGAGGTACCGCTCAACCGCGTGCAGGCCACCGCGGTACGCGATGCCTATGCCAAGGCCATCTACGAGCGCATGTTTGAGTGGATCGTAACTCGCATCAACGCCGCCATGCGCCCGCAGACCACCCCAGCCTACACGGTGGGCGTGCTTGACATTTACGGTTTCGAGATCTTCGACCACAATAGCTTCGAGCAGCTCTGCATCAACTACGTCAACGAGAAGCTCCAGCAGATCTTCATTGAGCTCACCCTCAAGGCCGAGCAGGAGGAGTACGTGCGCGAGCAGATCAAGTGGACCCCCATCGACTACTTTAACAACAAGATCGTGTGCGATCTGATCGAGGAGCGCCGCCCACCGGGCGTGTTCGCCGCCATGAATGACGCCTGCGCCGTTGCCCACGCCGACTCAGGTGCCGCCGACGACTCCCTCATCCAGCGCCTAGCCGGGTGCGGCAGGAACCCACACTTCGAGCTGCGCGGCCAGGCCTTTCTGATCAAGCACTACGCCGGCGACGTCACCTACGAGGTCACGGGCATGACCGATAAGAACAAGGACCAGCTGCTCAAGGACCTCCTCGATCTCAACCAGGGCTCGCAGAGTCGATTTTTGGCCGAGCTCTTCCCCGAGCAGGTGGACCGCGACTCTAAGAAGCGTCCGCCCACCGCCGGCGACCGTATTAAAAAGTCGGCCAACGACCTGGTGACGAACCTGATGCGCGCCCAGCCCTCCTATATTCGCTGCATCAAGCCCAACGAGAACAAGAGTCCCACTGAGTATGACGACCAACGTGTGCTGCATCAGGTCAAGTACCTGGGCCTGTGCGAGAACATTCGCGTTCGCCGCGCCGGGTTCGCATACCGCCAGACCTTTGAGAAGTTTGTGGAGCGGTTCTACCTGCTGTCACCCAACACTTCTTACGCTGGCGACTATACCTGGCGCGGCGACGCGCGGGCCGGCACGGCCCAGATCCTCAAGGACACCAACATCGCCCCGGAGGAGTGGCAGCTGGGTACCACCAAGGCCTTCATCCGACATCCGGAAACCCTGTGGGCCCTCGAGAACATGCGGGAACGGTACTGGCACAACATGGCCTCGCGGATCCAGCGCGCCTGGCGGGCCTACGTACGGCACCGTAACGACTGCGCCACCCGCATCCAGCGCTGCTGGCGTCGCAACAAACACCAGATGGAGTGGCTTCGCCTGCGTGACCTCGGCCACCAGCTATTGGCTGGGCGCAAGGAGCGCCGGCGGTTCAGCTTGCTGAGCATGCGACGCTACTTTGGCGACTACCTGGGCGTGGGCACCGCCGCACAAGGTGAGGGGTACCAGCTCAGGGCGGCTTGCGGCACCGGGCCCGGCGAGCGCGTTCTGTTCAGCGCCAAGGGCCAGGTTCTGGCACCCCGCGCGATGCGATCCAGTAAGCCTAGTCCGCGAACTTTGGTGGTCACGACCGCCGCGGTGTACCTGGTGCTCGCTTCACTCGAGCGCCGCTTACTTACGTACCGGGTGGAGCGCAAGATCGCCTTGGTGGCACTGCGCGGCCTGAGCACCTCGACCCTGCAGGACGACTGGGTGGTCTTGCACGTCACACCAGGGGCGGGCAGCGGGGCCACCAAGGACGACAACGTGGACGTGATTTTGTCCTGCATGTTCAAGACGGAACTTATGACCCAACTGGTCACCGCGTCGGGTGGTAGTCTGGCGGTAAACGTGCAGCCCCAGATCACCTACACCAAGAAGGCCACCAAGACCCAGGTGCTCAAATTCATTAAGAATGAACAGTTCCCCGTGCGCGACCAGTACAAGAGCCATGTCGTGCAAATCGGCTCGGGCCAACCTCCGGCCAGCCAGTCCGACCCGCCCTGTCCGTCCAAGCCATCCACCCGGGCGGTCCAGCCGCGTTATAAGCCCAAACCCGCCGGAGCCCGTTCGCGCGGCGGTGGGAATGGCGCCGGCCGTCCTGTTCCGCAGCCCCAACCCACCTCCAATGTGAACGGCGGTATGGCCACGGGAGGTGGTGGTCGCATGGCCGCCCCGCCGCCGCCGGCGCCGCCCGCACCCTCGGCACCGCCGACTCACCCGACCTACCGCGCCCTGTACAACTTTACGGCTACTATCGACGGCGGTATCGACCTTGTGAGCGACGAAGTGTACGAGATCCTGGAGCAGCATGATAATGGGTGGTGGCTCGGCCGCAAGAACCACACGGAAGGTTGGGTCCCCTCCAACTACCTGGAAAAGGTCGAGGTGGCCCCACCGCCACCCCCGCCGCCGGTAGCTGCTCCCGTGCCGGTCCAAGCCGCCCCCGTGCTCCCGAGTCGTCCGCAGGTAGCCACGCGCCCGGCCATCACACCAAAGCCAGCCATCGTGCCTAAACCCCAGGCTACCGGTGGTGCTGGCGGCCGACCGTCGATCCCGAGTAAACCGGGGATGGCGGCGGGTGGTCAGCAGCGCCAGAGCGTGGTGAACCCCCGAACCTACACCAACAATGACGACAACACCTCCGCGCCAGCCCCGGCGGCCCGGGCTAACGTGTCCCAGATGGTATCCGCCCTCAGCGCTAACCCCCATTTCAACCGTCAGGGCCAGCGGGCCGGGGGTATGCCGGCGCCGTCGAATGGCGGTACGGGCGGGGCCGGCAAACCTGCCATCCCACCCCGACCCGGTGCTAAGCCCCAGATTCCTGCCCGCCCGCGCCAGGTGTAAAAAAAATGGCGGTGAGGCCACCTAAGTGGCTTATCTCTTCTCTGAATATCCCTCCTGAGGACCCGGTGCCGACCCCTGAGTGGGAAATTTTACTCTACTTTTGATTGCCATCATTGGGTGTTTGGAGGACAAAACGGGGGGGGGGAGGGGAGAGGGCACCCCAAATCTTTACCAAATATTTTGTCCGTGGTTCTTTCGCCGACCTGTTTTCCACTTATCTGCACTGTTAAACTTGTGGATCCCCGCAAGTACTCTCGTCCTGGTTTCGGTTTGTTTCTCTATTCTTACAGCGCTGCGTGCTTTTAGTCTAATCTGCGTAAATATACATAACCGTATTGTGATCAGCCGCCCACTGACATTCCCACGTATTAAATTCGAATTCCTAACTCAATTGGTGCGGGGCACGTAATGTCAGGGTCTAAACATATCGCTTCGAAACCTAGTTCGGATCAACGCAACCTAGCCCATTGACTGTAAACGTCGGGGTTCAATTCGACCTAGCGATGGGTACTCCGATCGCACTCGGGAGGAGGGGGGGGCAGCGAGAAGCACCCTTGAAGGGCCACATGGGGTCTCTTATGGCAACCACGTAGCCACAGGGTGTAGAGCTGCGTCAGCCAAACCCTTCTGCTGGGCCATTTTCCTCCGTACCACAGGGCAGATAACCAGCATGGCGGTATCTCCCGTACACGAGCTCGTCAGTCGATTACTGTAAGGTACCGTATGTTATCAATTGGATATTGGTTTGAGCCAAAGCGTGTAGTGAGGGCTAGAGGATTCGGGTGGCGGAACGGAAATTAGGGGGGGGGGTTTCAGGCCCCTCCTCTTGGTAGAATGGGGAGAGGGCTGCACAGCTGCAAGCCAGAGGAATGTGACAGGGGCTCATCAAGGGGACAATCCGTAGAAGATTCTCTTCATGACCGGTACCAAGGAGCATGCAGACCATTAGGCAACCTGGCGGAACGAGGGAAGGGAGGGAGAGGTGTCCATAACTATAGTAACACCTGCGTCGATTATCTATCCGCCTCCTCGGCGATCAAGTTAATAACTAGGATCCGAGCTGAAACTCTGGAGAAGCTGGTAGCGTGATTAGCAATCAAGGAGACAAAGAGGGGCCGTAAAAATTACGCATTCCTTTCTTATCGTTATTATAATCTCCGTCACTCTATGGCCTACGGCGTGGGCCATTAAGAAGAGACTCTATGGGAAGTAGCCCTACCGCATCAGTTTGTCAGTTTATGTTGGTACTGTCCCTTCCATTCCTACTGCTGACTCACACTATTCTCGCTCTGCTGCAATCTCCTTGTACCTGGGCCGATGCGACCAAAGCCGTAAAGGATGGTCAGGCGATAGAGGTGGGCCTATACAAGCACCTGATAAACCAGGGCCCAGGGAGAGCTCCACTGCACACCTTGCCTCGTATTCAATACCCCCTTACAGGACCCGCCGTCCGTCCTATGGAATCTGGCCACACAACGTTCTAACTGGAAGGTTCCTCGCCTCGGCCTGCTCGGCCCGGGATTTCTACGTTGCACACAAGGGAGAGGGGAGGGTAAGGCACCGAAACTGAATGGCGGTTGTTGTTTTTTCGAATGGAGAGGAGAGGAGGAGGCGATCGTAAGGAGTTCAGCGTGGCCTTCAAGGCGTGACCTTTGTTAAAAAAGGGGTGGGAGATGGAGGCAACGCCGACTCAATCGCAAGTCACTTGTCCAGCCGCCGCGAAGGTTGAATATATATAAAAACCATGGTGGCCTTTCCGGCTGGTGGGGTCCCGGGCTCCATAGCTTTACCTCCCTAGCCTCCAATGCATAAACACCTCCTTTCGTTGTTAAGCATTGTTATTTCGAATCGTCGTCTAGCTACCACGGCAAACCTCGCCCACTTCCGCCTAGTTGTTTACCATCCTCAACTGGCACTTACTTTGGCTACAGTTATATGGCCCGGGATCAATGGTTCTCCTGTTTTAAGTGTGTACTACTAACGGCCAAGGTAAGATATCATGTTGGGGCACGAGTGGCGGTTTTAGCGAATCAGGCTGGAGAGTGACTGCGGGAAAGACGGAAGGGGCGGTTACGCAGGCAGTTCGTCGCACTATGTGCCCACACCGGCAAGTATTTTCCCCTCCCCCCTCCTTCTATACATACACTTCAATCAGGATGGGCGCGACCTTATTGAACAGCCGTTTTGTTTTTTCCAATGCTTTATCGGCATGGTCTTCATTTAATGGGCCTCGGATTGAGTCCCAAGCGCCCCCCTATCTTCTCCCTTTGCATATACCCCAGTCTACTTCTTTTTTTTTTCTTCGATGCTTACCACTTCATACTGTCGCACTGATTCAAGTGGCGGGGCGCAGCTGGTTTGCGTCAGTCTATGTGACCATTCACCTCCTGGTCTGTTTCGCAGAAATCACCTTGCGTTTAGAGGGCTATCAGGACCACGGTATCGCGGATGATGAGCCTGGTGATGTCCTGTCGCCGTTACCAGGCAGGAGATGTTGGCCATGCTTGGTTGGGGTCGCACTTCATACCTTACCGGCTTCAAGGGCGACACTATTGATGTCACTTTGGCACCATGTTTCATGGTGACAGCAAGGATGTAAGCCAAGTATAAGACCTTTTGCACAGAGCTGTAGTACCACTATATGGTGCTTTCTATCGCGTTGCAATCAGTACACTACGTACCATTTTATATGAAAGAGATTGGAGGATACCATGTCACTATTGAACCCACACCTTTTCGTACCTCTTGGGCCATTCACCACTTGCCTAGCTACTTACCACTCAACGTTGACTCGAAACTCAGAGTTGTTGCTTTATTGTCTCGATCCCTGGCCTAATATTTGACTATGCCGAGTGATTTTCTTTACCACCAGCTTCATCAAACCTTAAGCGCCCGCCCCTACCAGCTTACTACAGGTTGAAACTTATCAACCGTTCAAGTTGCCTGAGGATTGCCCTCCACTGGAGTACATTCGGTACGACATATCTTGGGCTGAAGCATCGCACCTCCCTTGCTGAACTCTCTGGTATCACCATTTATACCTTGGTAAGTTCTATTACGTGAACAGGGTGCATACACAGCCTACACAGGCTCAGCCGTGTAAAGCCGAGTGCCAGGCCCTGTTGAGGTGAAGCTCCAGTTATTAACCCCCCCCCCCCAGTTCAAAAGCAATGATCGTTGAAAATTGGGCGCCATAAACTAACAAATAAATATTTATCCCCCTTCCACCTACGCATGACAACGCTCACATGGAAGGCCAACCATTAGTCATGGCCTATAATCCGCTCATGGAGGTTCAAGGACACCCCGTCGCATCCCTGCACCACGCCTTCCCAGCCAAGTCAACCGCACCCCTTCTACGGCTACGGTCGCCCCTATTGCCCTACAGTCGCCACCTCAATTTCCTGATTACCGAGTGCCCCACGCCGACCCACCTGGCCCACTATGTCCGGACACTACGAGCAGCAGGTGTCACAGATGTGGTCAAAGTGTGTGATGCCAGTTACGACCATGAGGTTTTAGAGCGCCAGTTCATCCAGGTACACACCCTCAACTACCCGGATGACGGCGGCCGGCCGCCCACCCCGGCCGTCGTCGAAACCTGGCTAAACTTGGTCCGGCGGCGGGCTTCTCAGGCTGAAGCCATGGGTCACCATTTCCCCCCCGACGCCCCTTACCGACAAACTATCGCCATCCACTGCGTAGCTGGCCTGGGCCGGGCCCCTTTGCTGGTAGCACTGGCCCTCGTGGACGCCGGGATGACTCCGATGGAGGCGGTCAAGCTGGTGCAACGTAAACGGCGGGGGGCCCTGTACAATCACCACGTGGACTATGTGGTCCAGTTCGCCCGGCAGCGCCAGCTGGAGCTGACCGGGGAAACTTCCTGTCAGTGGTCCAAACGCGGCTTGCACCGGACCCTGCTCACCCGCTGCCGGAGTCTGTGCAGGCTGGTGAAGACTAAAGGCCCGCAAAGATCCGCCGTATTAACTGCGACAGAGTCCACACCGCCCAGTCCACCGAACGATGGCGTGAGCTATTTTTCTCAACCCACGGGGCACATGGCTTCATCGTGGAAAACTAGCCCGCTGGCCACTCCGACCTCGTTACGGTCGTGCAGTCCCGCCACCACTCTGGTGTCCCGGGCCTCTACAGCCACGGCAACCGACAGTAGTGATGGTACGGTCAGGTCCAAGACCGAGCCCCTCCGCCGACTGCTCCGCAGTTCCAGTTTTCTAGATAAGGCGCTATATCGGGCGTAATTAGCCTGTTCACCCTCACATCGCCGTTCTCTTGAGTTATCCCGTTTCACGAAAGATTGCACTGCCTATGCCATTGTTAGCTACACCCCGCCCCATATAAACTCCTGTCTCATTAATACCTACCCATTCTTAAGCAAAATGGTGCCGATAAACGGAGCATCTGAGTCATTGGAATAGGGAAAGTCTACTGTCTATTTAAACCAGTGGCGCAACACATTGCAGCTGACGCGTCGGGATGGGGGGGGGGGTTTAAGACGTGGGCAGTTGACGGTCAACTGACGAAAGAGGGAGCTAAAACTACAGATGCCCACCGGTAGGGCGCCGGATAAAGTGCATATATGGGGGACGCTAGGGTAGAATCCGACGGCTCGAAATACAGTCAAAGAGCCAGAGGGTCGAGCGGGTCTGGACGGAGGGACGAGCGGGGGATTTAGGAGACTCGGAGCCTGAGTGGTCGGACTCGGTAGCGGCGACGATCACGACGGGAAGTTGCGGATCAAGAGCGGCCCCCTCGGTTCGGGAACCAGCCGGGTATCGCGAAAGCACCTTGGCTCCGCCGAAGCGAGCCAACTGCTGTAGAATTGTACGGTTGGGATAAGCGTCACGCAAGGCCTCATCGAAGTAAAAGACCATGTCATGGAATAGAGGCTTAGAGTTGGTGGAAGCGATAGGAGCCGGTGGAACCGCACTGTCGGTATGTTTGTGGTGGGCTGTATCACCCACCACGGCGTAGTCTGCCTCGGGGAGGCGACGCCCGGCCTTGACACTGTCTAGCACCCAGCGGTAGTCGACCACCGCGGAGCCGGCCAGCACCCCGTACATGTATTTAAGAGTGCGTGGGCACCGCCGGTCGTGGGCGCGCGAGGTCACCACATGGGTTACGGGCAAGGGTCGATCGGGGCCTGGACGGGCGGCTGCCCGGGTAGGGAAATCCACCAGCTTAACCACCCGGAACGGTGAGGTCGCGGGGAGTCGCTGCAGACACCTGTCCAGCTTGGCCAAGGCCGCTCCCGTCACTGAGGTAATTACGATCCGTGCTTCGTAGGCCTCTCCGGCGTCATGGACCGTCTCGTGGATAGGACGGCGGCCCCGAGATGATGGTAAGGGCAGCAGCGTCGGGCTATTTGGCTCGGCACGCTTGGCGCGTTTGCGCGGGCTATTATGGCGCCGGGCGGCAGTGGCATAGGTGCGGGCGTGCTTGGCCGGCTTCTTCCAGTCAGGTGAATCTGAAGGGAGGTCAAGTGAGGCGAATCGAATATCCATTAGTTTACAGTGTTCTTCCAGCAAGTTCACCATGGTAAGAATTATAGGACAGTAACGAACCGCAAAGCAGGGTTAAGGAATGTTGAGGCCGAAAGGAGGCGAGTATAAATGATCTTATACCACGATGCTAGACCAGGAGACCAGCTGGGTCAACTAAGCCGACGACGCCAAAAATACCCCCGGCCTCTGGCGCATAGACGGGCGAGCCTAACCGGACGGCCGGATGTATGCGGTGGCCCAGGGGTAGGCAGTATGCGGTGACGTAGAGAAACCTACCTGGTTCAACCGTTGGCGAGTCGGCCGGGCTAGGTGCGGACTGGCTTCCAAATAAAGAGAGGGCATCTGCGGGCAGCCCAGCGTTGAGGATGGTTTCGAGGTCCGGTAGACTCAGGACCGAGTTTGTCAGGTCCAAGTCGTCGGTGGCCTGGCTGATGGGTATTTGGGCGGTGGGTTTCATAGAGAGAGAGGCCGACATGGCGGGTTTGCAGGTTGTAGAAGGTTGGCGGGAAAGGGAGGCGGTTAAGGCGGCAAGTGCTGCAGAAGCCGGTTGTGGCCGAGCCCCGCGTCGGACGTTATATAGGACCTCGGCCGCAGCCCGGCGCGTGGGTGAACGCAACCCTTCGAAAGCTGCCGCAGCAGACAGCTGGTCCAACCGAGAGGTATCAGATCGAGTGTAGTTATTGGTGGAGCCCGCGGGGGATGTGGGTCCCATCGTCACGGCATCGCGAGGTGGGGAATTATGTGGGGGGGAGACGGAATTTTTGGGCGTCGAAGGGAGGAAGGGGATCGCCTCAGCCTGCGCCAGGCCGCTCAGCCGCCGCAGCTGGTCAGGGGTGGGGTGAGAGGAATTTGGACAATCAACCAGGCCGTAGACGGCGTGGAGGCACTCGACCAGCGTATCGAAGGTCGGACAATGTTTGGTGTTGCCGATCCGCGCCGGTAGGCGGCACCGTGGGCACTCGCTGCGCTCACCCAGATGGTCCTCGATGCAGCCTCTGTGCGGTGTGGTGGAGTGGATCGTCAGCTCGATTAATTTAGAACTGTAGATTACTAAGGACTTCTAAACACCGTTCGGTGGGCGCTGAACACGCAGGCGACTGATATTCGTGAACTTCCAACAATGCGCGACTGGTAAAGCAACCTTCAGACTTACTTGCAAAAGCAGTGACCGCACTCCGTTACCGTTGTAGCTCGATGGAGCAAGCCGTGGCTGATTTGAGGGCACCAAATTTTGCAGCAGGGATTAGTCGACATGGTAGTGGCGCGGCTGACGGGTACAGCGATAGGTAAATTTCACTCTGATCGCAGGGCCGAGTCAGTGCAGCAGCAAAGGTCCGTTTTCTAGCGACTGAGCAGCGCTGTAAACCTAACGCGAATCAAGCTCTTACCAAATGTGACACTTAAGCAACGAGTGCAGTTGGCGCAGGCTGTGCTCGAAGCTAGACGAGGATGGCATAGCTAAGTTGAATTCTAAGGTGACTGCAATGGGAGGGTGAGTTTAGATTGCCACCACTGCAGATTCAGGAATGGCGCTAAAGCGGCCAGTGATTGGGACTAATGCCTACGGGATTCAACTTGATGGACTCGACCGGGTAGTCCGACTGGCTCTCGACGGAAATGTGAAGCGTTGCGCGTGATTGGATGCGGCGGTTTTGGCGTAAGGGACTGAGTAGTAGGTTTGTTTGTATTCGATATACAGGGGCCAATGGTCAGAGAGGAAGGCCCCAATTCCAGCAGTTGGTAGCCTCGCCGGCTCGCAGGCGACCCCTCTTCGACTTAGCGGTGTTGCAGAAGTGCAGGCCAACGAGCGACTCCCTCAGCAAAGGGTCCCTTTCTATTTTCACGGCTAGGGGTAGTAAAATCAAGACATTAAAAGCCGTATAATCCAACCTGGGCCACACCAACCGTCTCATCACGCTACTGTAAAAAGGACATGGTTATCAGCGTATTCCTAATGGGAGGCAGAGGATATACTTTGCGGGTGCGGCGTAGTAGTGGCTATCATTCCTGCATTCTGGCTGCAGGAATGATATCTTCTGTAATGGGGGCCATTTAACAGGCTGTAGTGTGGTGAAACTAGCGCCGGCATGTAGAGGAGACGAGCCCTCCATAGCCCATCTGTACTATTCCCATATCGGATGGTGAAATAATTACAGCGACAGGATAGTGGTAACTAGCCCGACGGCGCCAGCCGCGACCGTCGAAGCTGCCACCAGGAACCTGCACTGGTGCGCGGCTAACGTACAAATTGAAGAGCGGTAGCTGGTCTATTGGCTGACCTAATTGCTATGCCAAGCAGGGATAAAGGTAGGCAGGGGGGAGATGTGATAATTGCAGTGTGAGATTCTTCTTCATGGAGGATTATGAATTGATAAGCGCGGATATCCGTGCACTATACAGGTGCCTCCAATTATTTTGAGGATTTCTAAGTCAAATTAGTTTTATTCAATATAGCTGCCACCACTCTGT
>JANBPT010000663.1:0-26769 GCA_027575765.1 Tieghemiomyces parasiticus
AGAATTTGTGGTTCTGAAATAGTAGACTTGGACTTTACCCTGGGATAATCTAATGTGGTGGTTCCCAATCACCACACAAGGAGTAATGGATCCATTGTATAAGGTAGTGCTATAGATAAGGGTATGAGATCAATAGATGTGATGAAGCATAGACAGGAGGATGGCAGGGAGTGGCAATTATATTTGGTATAGGGTACAGGGCAGGTTAGGTGGTGGAGTGGACAGTGGAATGGGGAAATGGGATGTGTGTTACTATAGGGCAGCTGACCAGTGGGTGATGGTGGTTCCCTTCTATACCTTGCTGGGCACCCTGGCCTCAGGCGGCAACCACTACCAGCCAGGGACCCTCAGATGGGAGCTGATAAGGTCTCCAAAGGGATATGAGAGGCAAGTGACACTGGTGTCAGAGTGGACCATGCCAAGTGGCCAATGTAGGATGGAACACTTACCAACCCTACCAGTGGAGAATGGCAGCCTCCAGTCCAACCCATTCCTCTCAGAATCCACTACCACTGATTTCTTTTTTCATTCTGCCCAGCTGTACTTGCCATCACCTAATCTCACAACAATGCCAGCTCCACTCCCATCTGGTGGGAGCTACCCTGCATGGGTGGTTTATGCCTTGTTGTCATGGTTGGCTTGTGTGGCAGGGCTAACCAATATTGTTTGCAGAATTGCATCCCTGACCATCTTACCTACAAAAGTGCCCTCCCACCCCCTTCCCCTTCCCTTAGCCACTCTGGTGGCCATATACAAAGGATGGTCTTGTCTCTTGGTTTAGTCTACCACCCCTTGGCAACCACACAGGTCAATCTAGCATACCTTTTGCTATACACATGCACTTCACTTTGGCCTTGTCATCCCAATAGGTTTTTCCCCATCCATCCACCATGTGTACCTGTCCCATCAGCATGAGTCTGCCCTTTTTTTTGGCCTTTGGAGCCCTAGCACTGCATTAGTCCCACACTGCATTCCAAGATAATAACAGGGCGCCGTTTATTAAGGGATTGTCTATCAAAATTACTATGCTAGTTGGCCACTGCATCCCATTGGTTGACCAGCCCCGGCTTATTCAAGCCTTGGACACACCTAAGTTTGGAAGAAAGTACAGTTTTGTAACAGCAATGCCTGATGCCAACCTGCTGAAAGCAAAATATTCCAATGATTTATGCTTTGCCATTGGTCAGGACAAGTAGAAGCAAGCCTCTTCCCTCTTTGTCACTGATTGTACCAACATTGGGTACTCAATTTTGTGCCACTTGGTGGTAGCTCCTACGGAAGCCAAACAAGACAGCTGAATAAAATGGCCAATACCACTTGACTAACCAGCTCCTTTATATGTTCTGTATCTTGCTCTACCACTTCTGGATGCCCAACTCCCAGAAATTGAATATGCTCCAAGAACTTGCAAATGGTCCTGAATTGTGGTACCACCACTGGCATAATGGCAAGGAAGTACCCAATGAACTCCATCAAATGCTTGCAGAACAAAGCACTGATGCCTCAGCCTGGCCAAACAATGAAAACACTTTGGTTGAGGACAATGACCAGGTAGACAAGGAAGACAGCCAGGTGGCTGAGAAAGATAGCCCTCTTGGCAAGGGTAGTGTATTACTGCAAGCCTACAAGACTACCAAGTGCAAACCAAGGTTGCTCAGGCATTTCAAGGCCAGCTATGATAGGCAAACCTCCAAAGAAGCAATGCTCCCTGCCAAAGCCGCCAGAGCCAAGAGGTATGCAAGACAAGATGCTGTGACTATTGCAGCCAACGCAGCCTTACCTCCCTCATCCAGCCCGGAAGAAATCTAGCAGCCACTAAATCTTTGCCAGGACTACCAATACCTCTGCTTCCGCTTCATTGGAATCACGTTTTGCAATGAGGATGTCAAAGAAATGATGTGGTAGTGGCAGAGATGCTCAAATGGGCCATTATATAGGATGAACCCCATGAAGGGCTCAGCAATAGGCCATACTTTTGTCTCCATGCGCACCATCACTTGGCTTGGCAATGTGTATAATGGCACCAAAGAGCCCAGCTACCTGCCCTACCCGCTCATGACTGAAATAGGTGCGGGGGGTATTGATATTGTGTGGCACGGTACTGCCAATAACTATTCACTACACCTGAAGAGAGACCGTTATAACACCAAATTTAAGAACCTCCTGCCGCTGATGGCCCAAGATTTCCAACCTGAGCTGTACTGGATCCAGCAAACCGCCCATGCCATCCAGTTCCGTGGGATTATATACCACTCTACTGCAAACAATCCGGCCTTGCTCACCCCCTAGGCCCTGATCACTGGGAATATTGGTCTGTTGGTCGAGTGACAAAAGTCCATTGCCAGTCCCCTCAGAGAACACGCAATAGCAAGCATGCTGTACCGGAGTTCATCCATTCCGTTTGAGCTCCTCCACTTCATCGAGGCGTTCATTGTTGAAAGCAGCCAGCTTGATTTCATTAGGCCGGTCATCCCTTGCTACAGCAACAATAGCCAACCCCCTATTATGCCGCAATCATACGCAACGGCAGGAGACGTAATGCACCACATGTTTAATTATGCCAATGATTGTCACCATGGTGAGCTCCCCACCTTGTTTGAGCAGTCAGTAGCAGTCGCGTTTGTCGCTATGGGCAGGTTCAACCGTTTCAAATCATACTATAGCTCGCTGTCAACCCATGCTTGTAAAGGGGACCATAGGGAATTGGTGAAACCACTGATCCGATCAGTTGTGGTTTCTTTGTTTTGCCCCCATTTTCCCCTAGCATATTCCTTGTGGTAGGCAAAAAGGTACTGAGCTAAAAATAAACAAGCTTCCTAAGCTTTTGAACAGAATTCGGGGTTAGTGGTTGGGTGTAAACTGTCGTTTATTGAGTAACAACCGTTAGGTCTTTTATACTTGAGTGGTGGCCGGCATCAATCAATTAACTAGCCAGCCTGGACTAGGGGAATCCAGGACGACAGGCCGTGGCGGGACCGGGTGCCGGCATGAATAGAAAAGCAGCTAGGTAGCCGCCAGCGTAAGGGTAAAGGAAGGGGAATGTCCTAGGAAGATATCAGGCGGCAATGCCCGTGAGGAAGACGCGTTCAAAGATCAGGAAGGTTGAACGTCCCTCAAAAGGATATATGATAGTAGGTAAAGGAAGGGGGGGATAATGGATATGGATAAACCGTGCAGCCGGGGTGATGCAGACTACCAATTAGGTAGACCATCACGGATTAGATCAAGCTATGGCATAGGATATGCGAAGGTAAAAATGCAGCATCCATCAATGCTTCAATGATTTTCATGAGGAGGGCATTTCCATGGACCACATTCCTATCCCCAATAACCCTTTGCAGCAACGCCACCCTTCCTGATTAATCGAATGACATCTTCTACTTTGACAGGCGTCCCCGCCTCTATCCTTTTAGGGCACCACTTCACTCTTTATTCCTCTCATTGATCCGGCAGTCGCACATCTGCCTTCATATTCGCTCTGGCGCCGGCCCTGCCTTGCCCTATCGTCCTTGGGCTCGCCTTACCCAACCCGTAGCCGCGGTGAAGGATGCTGGACGTCTTTCCGTATAAAAGACCCTCTGGGTCGCTACACAATAAACGATAGCTTACCCCACACCACTCAATTCCTTCCATAATGTTTCCCTTTCTTAGCCACCTTCCTTTAGTAAACTCTTACTCCGTATCGCTTAACCCAACGTTTCCTCTGGGGTAGTTTTACCCTACGACAACAACCTCCCAGCATTCATCGGCGACGACGGCAACCCCTACTTAGTGACTTTTAACCTCATGGGTACGAGTGACCCGTTTCATTTTTAGTGAGAGTGCCCTAGGCTGGTTATCTTTTTTTTTCTCTATTTCGCTTCGTTTACTAAACATTCCATTTACGTTGGTGTTGTGGCTAACTTATACTGTCTGGTGCGATCAACATACAGGGCTGTGCAGCTGCGGCGTTCTGGTAGTGAGGGGGCCAGCATCCTCGCAGGACGTGATTGAAAGGACGAGTTTAGTGGATATGAAAATGTTGACTTTCAAGGTTCTGATTGATCGGGGGCGCTTGGGGGTTAGTAAAGAGAGGCGAATAATAGAATAAGTAGGAGTACAACAATGGCAGACAGCTTATAGATTTTTCGGTGGCCTGTGAACAATAGGAAAGGGTCAAGTTGAGTGTAATTAATATGGGATAGGGGCAGACATATTAAATAAAGGGGCAGTGTTAGTGGCCAGAGTAAGCCAATGTCAGTTTTGCTATCATTTCGGACAGCGATACTTTGTCTTTGGTCGTCAACTACGATTGTAGCTGGATGCTTACGTCACGTTGGGTGAAGTTGAGCTTGGTTACACATCGAGTTATCATGCAAGGATTAAATTAGCCCATGATACCACGCCTTCGTCGTCCTTCCGCCTTTTCCTGCTGTGTTATCCTTATGTTTGCTTTTATCTAAAGTCATCTACAAACGCAGGCCGGGATATCTCTATAACGACCGTCTGCCGACCATTTCAATTAACGTCAGACTGCCATATAACTTTTACTTTTATATCGTATTCTTATCACCCCCCCCTTCGGGTTTTATTATTAGTAGTATTATTACAAGCCGGACGTGAGACGGCCTAGTTCCACGCATGAGAGTCGCAGCTTTTTACGCGACTTTAACTAAACTGACACCTCTTTCTTCCGTCCAATGGCCACGGGTCATCGGGGTCTTTTTTTTTTCTGCAATGTCCTTTGTCAGGCTAGGGGAAGATTACGTACTGCATACACTTGATAGCCCTTCACCGGCTGTTAATCTGGCGGGGGGAAGTCGTTGGCCGTTATCAGTGTGACCAGCTTGACCTGTACGGAAGTGTCTTTTCAATCTAATGAATATGGGTTAGCTTTGGGGTGCACGCACACTTATTCATTAACACCTCTACCTCACGGTCACATCAACATTAGGTTGACATGAATCACAGCCCCTTTCCAGCCAGTCAAAGCTACGCAGAAAGGGTACTCAATCGCTTTAGCTGATCCCTTCATATTCTTTTGTCTTCTTTTTGATGATCTCTTGTCTTTTCCACCGTTTACCCCTTGTTGGACATTGGCCCAAAATAGGCACTCAGTTTGTCAAATGGGGGTGTTCAATGTGCAGGCAATTTACGAGGTTTTACTAAGTAGGACCGATGGCGCCACCTAAAGGCTATGAGTGCCACGCACGATCAAGCTGTCCGACGTGTACATAGCCAGGTGGAAAGTGGACCTCGACGACCTGGGGACTACCCAGGCCATGCACGATCGTGGGTAGTTCCTTGGGTCATGTTAGGTGACGTAGCTGATAGTAAGACCAGAGAAGAGGCTATCAAAATAGGGGGAAGAGGTAAAAATAGAACATGAAATGCCGCTGGATCGATCAGTGAAGGACTTTAGTAAATCATCACTGGTATCGAATACTGGGGCCCTGCTTCAGGCGCTAACGACCAGTTTGGTGACAGGAACGACCATCCCCTTGTCTGGATCTTGGATTGGTCACTGCTGTGACCGTTTAAGCATCCTTGAGCGGGGATCGTGGTACGTGCAGTGTAAAAGAGGGGGTTTAAACACTACACCTTGGTGGATGAGCACACCGTTTGCGAAACGATTTAGCGGAAGCAATTTGCAGCACAGCAGAGCACCGAATACGCTGGCTGGGTGAGATGCTGACGCTAAATTGAACTACCAGTTGGACAGCACTGACGGAAGGAGCCCTAGAGCGGTTGGCTACTTTTGCCGGGTCGAACGGGGCCTCGCGCCCGCCGAATACCAGGTCAAATAGTAAAACGCGGGAGTGGATCGGAATTTAGCGCCCACTACATCGTGTAAGAGACGTAGCCGGCCAGCCTCATGGGCCCATTTCAATAAGACCGGCTAGGCTGGGTCTCACTCTTCTGGTTTCATATCACGGACCACCTGCATACGATGCAGCACAAAGTGCAGCACGTAGCATCCGTGACCGTAATCCCATACGGCCGGCATGGTAGGTCGTACTATCTGACGCAAATCATATGGGGTCGGCTACGGTACGTTGTTTAATTCAAGCGAGGGCACGTCGGCTGGTGGACTAAAATGTGGCAGGTCTCGACCTGTCGATAATCCACAATATACCCCCCCTCACTTTCCTCGTCTGAAAACGACCAACACCCACTGCTTGTCGCATAAACGACCCCTTAATTAACTGCACTAGTTGCATACCTTTCTCCCGCTCCTAACCTCCCCTTACAGCAATGGAAAGGGGGAGAGTTTTTAGTTGTCTGAATGGTGAGCTCAGTAATATCCGGGGCAAGAAAGTCCGAAACCATCGGCGCTGATCCTACCTGGCGATATATATATATATATGTGGCTAGCACCACTTTTCTTACCCTCCCACACCCTATTCCCGCCGCGGTGCCGATTTTAACCGTTTAGTTCCCCATTCCGGCCCTTCGCTCCGCCTATGGCCCTGCTGCCCGTCTAATTCGCCATGTCTTTCCGTCACTCCCTTACGCGCTTGGCAACGACTGCTTCCCGCCCCACTGCCCGACATGCTCTGTATTCAGCCTCACCATTTCGGGTCGCAGCCTGCTGTCCACGCTTGCCGTCATCCATGATTGGCGGTCTCTCAGCCGGTGGTCGCCGCTATAATGCCACGGTTCGAACTACCGCCTCTAACATTTCCTACGCCACCGACATGGTGGACGGCGTACCGTGGTTCCCCCGCCAGGCCGATGACCTCGAAAGATTTACTAGCCGTACCCTGGAGCTCGGCCAGGAACTCGACTCGGATCATCCTGGCGCGTTAGACCCGGTGTACCGCCAGCGCCGGAAGGTCATTGCTGAGCAAGCTAAATCCTACTGCCGGGGTTCTTCGCTTCCGCTGGTCAGCTATACCCCCGAAGAAGTAGAAGCCTGGGGTATCATCTACCGCCGGTGCCAGGCGCTTTATCCTACCCATGCCTGCGAGGAATTCAACCGCCTGTTTCCGCTCATGGAGATCAACTGTGGCTACAGCCCCAACCGTATCCCACAACTCGCGGACGTGGCACCATTCCTGCTCGCCCGTACCGGCGTGAGGGTCCGCCCTGTCATGGGCCAGCTCTCATCCCGCGACTTCCTGAACACCCTGGCCTTCCGGACGTTCTTCGTCACGCAATACATCCGTCACCCTTCGCAGCCTTTGTACACTCCCGAGCCGGACGCCTGTCACGAACTGCTGGGTCACGTGCCACTGTTTGCAGATCCGGAGTTCGCCTCGTTTGCGCAGGAGATTGGGCTCGCCTCGCTAGGCGCCGCTGATGAGGACATTAAGAAATTGGCCGCCATCTTCTGGTTCACCATCGAGTATGGCATGTGCTACCAAAACACCTTGCAGCCCGACGGTCAGACCCTATGCGAAATCAAGGCGTACGGTGCCGGGATTTTGTCCTCGTTTGGCGAGCTGGAACACTGCCTGTCGGGCAAGCCCGAGTTCCGTCCCTTCGACCCCGCCCGAATTGTAGTCCAGGATTACCCCTTGACCGAATACCAGCCCGTCTACTTTGTGGCGGAGAGTTTCCGTGACGCCAAGGAGAAGGTCCGCGAGTTCGCCAAGTCTCTCCGTCGTCCTTTCGATGTGAGTTATGTGTCCGAGACCGATAGTATCCAAGTCGCCGTCTAAATCGATTTATTCTATCACTATGTTTATTTTCCTGAAGAGTAGGCCCCAGATGGCCGCTTACCATCACCTATGGAGTGAAAACTAAAAGAGGGGGGGGGGGCTAGATTATCTAGTAGCTGGAAAAACTGATAACTCTAAAAGTATAGTACCTTGACAAAATCCGAGGGGGGAGGGGGGTATCGCCAACACTATAGCTAGCCATCTAGGGGGAGTCAACGTACGATGATCATATTTCCAATATAAGGGACACCGATCTCATCGGCTTATGTTGCATTCGGTGAAATGTGGTAGCCCCAACCAGAGACCAACTAAGTGGGACAGCCTTGCTGACCCCCGTCACCAAACGCATATGTAACGCCAACTGATGTATTCCAGCAGGGTGGGGGTCGTCAAGTTACAGCCGTTCTGCAATCACGCCGGCCTTGGGGTAGCCAATAACAGGCTAAAGCCCTATTGCCGTCAAATTCTGGAGAGTAACCGTCTTTCTTCTTTAGCATGGTTACGCACCTTGGCTGCGTTTACTTTACCAATAGACAACACGAATTAACAGTAGCCTGTGCCTTAGCCGGCTTTCCTTGCCTGGTGCTGCCTTTTGGTATTTCCATACCACTGATTCCAGCAATCACGGGAAGTTCGGACTGGTTTCCTTACGATCGACCGATTGACCTTGGTCGCCACCTTTTCTATACACTTACGTGGATGCCAGACCGACTAGGACTTGTGACAAGTTCAAGTCTCTCAGACATAGATAGGGCCTCAACCACCAGCGCAAATTTTTTTTAAAAAAAAATTAATCGCTTATATACACTTACCTACCTCTTTCAATTGCAATAGATTACTTTTTAATTATCCGGACCCCGGCGGATTCTTATCTACAACAAGCAACCTTAATTGGTTCCAAACTGATAACAGTTGGAACGAAACAGCCGCAGCTGATCCGCTCTCCGTCGTCACCGCTACACCGCCACTTGCGGACCATGCGCCAACCAGGAAATCATAAACCGGCTACGGCTGAACTATATACTATCTCGACCGGAAACTCGGTGCATTACCGAAGCGCTGCGGTAGTATCCAATATGTCGATGCTATGAACTTCTATTTTATTTTCTCGATCTATGCAACACCATACCCTGTAAGTTTTCTGCGCACGCCTCCAGCTGCCTTCTAGCGGACGAACCGGTGGTGGTGTCCGGTGGAATCTAAGCGGGAATAATTTAGATAGTCCTACTTGACAAGGGATATTGCACAGGTTGAAGATCTGGCAACGTCACCGTCACCAACCCCTTACATCACCTCACTACCCCGTGCAGCTCGAAGGCGGATTAGGCTCGATCCCTAGGCCCTACGGATCCTCCTACACTTCCGTTAGTCGGTCCCATTCTCTTGGTGGTGAGATGCTGACACTCAAAGGCGAGAACAAATACATCAGGAAACTTAAGGGGTGCATTGAATAGGGGGACACCTGTTCCCTATACAAAATACGAAATGCATTGCATGAATTGGTCTATTTTATTCTCTACGGCAAGCGCGTATTAGGAAAGTCGGGGGTAAAGATGAGGCATGAGGTTCCGGCCTCCCTGCTTCGCTGGTTTGATGGGATTGACGACGTATAGGTATACGCCCTGAACCTCTGTATAAAATACGTCTTATCTATTTCAATCGACCGAGTCAAGATGTAAGAAGTAGGCAGTGAAAAGTTCGAGACCAATGAAGGGGAAAAGCTGCATCGAACGTCGACGCTTGTCAACCTTGGGTGTGCCATAGTCTACCTTAACTACGGGAACGAGCACCACTGTGCCTCAAAGTGGTGTGTGCCCAAACTGCGATCGCCACTGTTTGGGCTGTCCCCCTCATGGCTTCTTTTTCATATCGTTTCAGATACGCAGCCAAGCGTCGGATGCACGACTGTGCCCCAACAGTCGCCGACCTCTCCTACAACAGCTGGCATACAATTGCAGCCACTGACAGAGCTATGCATCCACGCCAGCCATTCGATCTGAAGAGCCCCTCTCCGTTGGGCACTCGTAGACTGCACTGCTCGGCAGCGTGTAGCCCCTGCTGCCTTCTGGGGACGATTATCCTCCTCCTTCGGTAAACCCACCTTACCCAATTACTCGCCTAGCTGGCGCCTACAAAGGAGTAGGCGCCACACTTTGGAGAGGGAGGCCGGGGTGGGGGCGTAAACTGGGTAGCTGAGTTCGCATCTGCGTGAGCGGTGGATTTCCAGCCGACCAGCCTGAGGGCCCAAACTGGGCAGCCAGACAGCTCCGGCTGAGAGGGTGGGTGACTAGGGCAGTAAGGTATCAGCGACTCGCTGGCCTGCGAAAGACCCACGGTAAACTGCGAAAGGGAACCGAGGGGAGAGGCGATTGGCCCGCCACAGTGCCTACCTTTAAGATCTCCCCTATCACGGAAGCAAGCCATTCCTCCTGTGCTAGCCTCCCGCCGGTTTTCCCACCTGGTTGGTGACACTTCTCCCCCGCGTCCCACACTTCCTGCTCTGACAAATGGCCACTGCTCTGTGACTGCTGATAGCAAGTGGTCCCTAAAAGGGAAGCTGTGGACAAAGAAGCCACCCCGCAATCAGCCCACACCACCCAGCGTGTTCACACGCCCCAGATCGAGTGTCAAGTGGCAATGGGCAGATGCCTCGCCGGACATCTTTCGCCCGGCCCTGCTGAGCTAGCTCTGCCCCTTACTCCAGGGCGCTTGCGGGCAGAGTGCACCACCGCATGGCGCTAGCAATTTATATATAGCCTCTGGAAATCCGCCCGCGTGACGCCGCTGGCCGTCATCGTCGGATGACCGGTTTCACCTTCGTCAGCTGAGCTTCCCGACCGCATTTTTTCTCTATCAGTCCAGCCAGACCTGCCAACGCTAGACCCGTCGCCCCTCGCCGGCTTCCCCAGAACCTCCGCTGCTCTTGACCCGCTCATTGTGACTGCCGGCCTATAAAGTTGCTGCCGCCCTCCCTATCTCCGCCGCCCCCCCCCCGACGCTCGCCAACCCGCTTACATAGCACTCGCTCGCTCTCCCCCTCCTCGTTGCTTGCCTTGCTGCAACTCCTGGCTCCTCCTTCTGCGTTTTCATTGACTCCTTTCGCCGTCGCGGCATACGGGTCGACACACATACACGCGCACGTGCTGCCGTCTACCAGAGAACCATCTTATTAAAGCCATGCCACTCCGTCACGCATGGATCTGTATGCCGCCCTCCCGGCCCCTTGCCACTCTCACGGGCGGACGGTGGCACAGCCCCCGCACTCAGATGGGGTGGTCACGTAGCCTTGTGCTCATCCGGGCCCGTGCGACCTCATCCTCATTCTCACCCGTGGCCACATCACTCCAGGCCCCGTCCTCTTCAGCTACCAGGGTCGGGGCCGCGGCAAGGGCCGCAGTCTCCCCTATGCAGATGGTGGACCGCGTGGCTCCTGCCTCTCCGTTCGGTGCCGCTGACGAGGCCGCGGCCGCCGCTGCCGCCGGGGCCGCACGTACCACGTTGTCCTTTTCCATCAACGACCAAGTGGGCGCCTTGGACGAATGCCTTGCTGCCCTGCGTGCCCGTGGGGTGTCGCTCACACGGATCGAGTCTCGCCCCAGCCGCACCCCGGAACTCGACTATGATTTCTTCATTGATTTCGACGCAACCGATTCGGCCTTCCTCCCTCAGGCCCTGGATGCCCTTGGCAGCCGTGCCCGCAACGTACGGGTGGTGTCCACAGCCTCGACCAGTGCTAAACCGAACGACCTGCGGCAGCGGCCGAGCGCCAGTACCGAGACGGTCACGGCGGCGGGTCGGGTCCCGTGGTTCCCGCGACGGCTGCACGACCTCGACACCTTCGCCACCAAGGTGCTGGAAATGGGTGAGGAACTCGACGCTGACCACCCGGGCGTGCACGATCAGGCCTACCGCCAGCGCCGGGCCGAAATCACTGCGCGGGCCAAGGCGTACCGGACCGGCCAGCCGTTGCCGCGTGTGCCCTACACGCCCGAGGAGACCGCCGCCTGGGGTACGGTTTACCGCCGTCTCCGGACCCTCTACCCGACACACGCCTGCCGCGAGTTCAACCACCTGTTCCCGCTGCTGGAGGCCAACTGCGACTACGGGCCCGATAGAATCCCGCAGATTGAGGACGTGTCCCGCTTTCTACACGAGTGTACGGGGTTTAGCCTACGCCCCGTGATGGGGCTCCTCTCGTCCCGCGACTTCCTCAACGCTCTGGCCTTCCGGGTGTTCTTCTCTACGCAGTACATTCGCCATCCGTCCAAGCCGCTGTACACCCCCGAGCCGGACGTATGCCACGAGCTTCTGGGCCACGCCCCCTTGTTTGCTAACCCGGAGTTTGCGGCCTTTGCCCAGGAGATTGGTCTGGCGTCTCTGGGGGCCTCCGATGAGGACGTGAAGCAACTGGCTACCATTTTTTGGTTCACCGTGGAGTACGGGATGTGCCACCAGGACACCCACCACGCGGACGGAACAGTTACCCGTGGGGAGCTCAAGGCCTTCGGGGCCGGCCTACTCTCATCGTTTGGCGAGCTCGAGTACTGCCTTACCAACCAGCCCGAACACCGGCCCTTCGACCCGGCCCGTACGGCCGTCCAGACGTACCCGGTCACCGAGTACCAGCCCGTCTACTTTGTAGCGGAGAGTTTCCGCGACGCCAAGGAAAAGGTCCGCGAGTTCGCCAAGTCACTCCGCCGCCCCTTCGACGTTCGCTACGACCCGTACTCTCAGACTGTCCAGGTTCTGGACTCACGGGAGAAGATCCTGCAATATGCCCAGACCATCAGCGCCGATATGCAGGTGCTGACCCATGCCCTCGAGGTGCTAGAAGCCCCCCACTAGAACTGGGGAGGGGCTATTTGTGGCGGTGGCGGCGGCAGCGTCGCGAGCATGAGGGGTGGGGGAAAGTTCCGTTTACATTATTTGCTCGTCGGCAGTGTCTCACCGTAGGGGTTGGTCCGCTACAATAGGTTGATCAATAGGATTAATTGCCGCGCACAGCCCGGCCATTGCTGTACAGAGTAGCCTTCTCTCTTTCGCATTTCGCCTCTCACTGTTCCCTAACCTTGCAATAGAATTACTTTTATGATGCCCATCACTTAGTTTAACTTCGTTACAGGTGATTGCCCTACTTTACCCCTGATGTTCGCTTATCAATGAAGCCTATTGGCGATCGCCTACGACGCACAGCTGGGACTCCCCAATCTGCTCTTAATATCCAATTATCAACCAATACCTATTAGTAAGCCACCGGTGCATGTAAAAGTTGGATTACCGGTAATGAAATGTATCATGAGGAAATCGACGCGTGGATTTTCGCTCAGACGTTCCATGTAATATCGCGGCTAGTCCGGACGGGGCGGACGTAAAAGGGAAGCCGCGCTTTAGTTAAAGCTGGGTGCCCTATTTTTTTTTGACAAGCGTGACTGGGCGCTTGACTCCATAGCCTTATTATCACCTCCACCCTAATGCCTCCATGCCGTTTGACCTATTGGTGGGGGGGGATACAGGGCCATAGATTACTTGGCGCGGGGAGGTCATATGGAGGGGACGGGACCAGACCCGGGACCTGGTGCAGGGCCCTCTCCCCTATGGTCGGCTGACCTGCTCACAAGACGAGAGCGAGCACTTCTTTGACAGGGAGCTACGAGATAAGTGACCGCAGATGCGCCTATGGACTGTTGATGCCGAAAATCTGGTAAAAAGACGCCTCAGTACGCGATGAGGACAGAGAGGGTAAATTGGCGCCACCCTGGGTGCTCGGGTTCGAATCGACGTAGCCCAGAGTGATTAAAAGCAACGGGCTGATCTTCAACAGCCATCGTTGGACATCGGGAGATCTCGCCGGCTCGATTAGTCCAATAACCCAATCTGGGTATCCCAATCTCCGTAAATTAACCCATCCGAGTAGGTCCAGCGTCGGATACCCACCCTCACCCCCTTCCTCCTCCCTTTCCTTCCTTCCGCACATCCTATGGACTCGGGACCTGTCTTTACTCCGATGAAACCGGGTTAGTCCAGCCCCTTTCCCCGCATACTCCAACTGTCCCCTTCTTCTCTGTATACTGGCCGCTGGACTCCCCTTTCCTGCCTCCTGTCCTCGGCCCCTTATAAACCCGCTCCGATCGCTGCTTTTTGCCTCACCATCCGCTTCTCTACTCCAGCTCTTACCCACCACGATATCCCCCCCACACACACACTCTCTCTATCTCTCTCTCTATCCTAGTATATCAAGCCACATACCCCCAAAATTCGTTCGAGTCATGAGTCCCATTTCCCTCTTCCGTCGTGGTGACAGTGTCCGCATGGTAGGTACACTCGACCGGCTGTGGTAATATATAGGATAACCGTGTGGACTACTGCACATGTCATCTAGTAGGCGAGGCAGCTGCACGACGCCACGCTCTCGTGGGGGAACCCCGGCGCCCGGTCGTAACTTTTCTAACGTGTCAATTAGATATCTACATCCAATCTACCCGACCTACGCATTGCAGCTTGCCGGTGTCGTGGCAATTAACGCCAAGACAAGCAAACTACTCATGCTCACCAGTCGTAACGAAAATCCGCAGTGGATCTTGGTAAGTGTTGCACCTTGGGTGAGATATGTGGCTTTAGCTGGGCCCTGCAGGGGGTCAGTATTGCTCGTGGTGGACTGGAAGTGAACGTGGCATTCTACAATTTACCGATTTGTTATGGTAGATAGAGACAAATCCAAACGTGCTCCTCTCCATTGCGACGATCCTAATCAGTATGTATGGTACTCTTCTATGATCCCCCCCATCATTACTACAATTTCATGCGCCCAGCCTAAAGGTGGTTGGGACAAGGAAAAGGGGGAGACGCGCAAACAAGCTGCCGCACGTGAGGCGAAGGAGGAAGGTAAGCCAAAGCATCTTGGTTATAGATGACTGCCGAGTAGTGGATAATTGATGTCGGTCCATTAATGCGTCCCTTCGGTATAATTGTTACGAATGTATCAGTTTACACGCCCGAGTGCCTAGCATTCGATCCTTTACAACCAAATTCAATCATACACACACACATATGCCACCTCCGCTCTTTCCTCTAACGATCAATATTTACCATGGCAGCGGGGCTGAGCGGTAAAATTGTTAAAGAGCTCGGCCATTGGACCGAGGATAAACCGAACAAGAAGCACAATACCGACAGTAACGATATCATTTACTACGAAATGGATGTAACAGATGTCGACAGTGGCTTTCTCGAGAAGAGCGAGCGTGAATTGAAATGGGTAAGTGATTTTCGTGGGCGACCTGGAACTGCCGATGGACGCTACCCTAACCGCCGGTTGGACCAGAAGAGCAGCCTGACGTTCTCGTGGGGAAGGTGTGCATATCTACCTTCCGCCTTCGAGCTTAGCTCCATCATGGGTGTCTGGCCGTAGACAATTGACAAGTCAATGTTGAGTGAATCTAACCATACCCCCGTTTCACTTGATACACGTCTACCTTCTCCCTCTCCACTACTGCACCCTCACTACCTTCCCCTTTAATTCTAGGTCTCTTACAAAGAGGCTATTGACCTTGCCTCGAACGACATCGTACGTGAAGCCATTGAGAAGAGCTCTCTGAGCTCCGATATCGCCAAGCTATGAATGACCAGTAATAATATCACAGTTTCCTTTCAATTAGCAAACCAGATCAACTGGTGGTGGCAGTAATGGTGGTAGGGTTCCCTGGTTGGAACATCCACATCGTTCTTACCCCCCCCCTGAAACATTTTTCATCTATTCCAAGGCGAACAGTCTTCCCTTCCTTGTATTACTGTTGGTTGTACCAATCCTCGTTAAGAAATATATATACATACATATGTGTTGATTCAAAGTCAAATTAGCGTTGGTGCTGGTGCTGCTACCAGTCGCTCGTCGCTGTCGTGTGGAGGTATGATATTTGTTCTCCCTAATAGAACAGACGATTTCGAGAATAGTGCTTATTGCCTTGAATGTTTCACGGATTAGGTAGTCACCGCAGTTATACTTGGCCAAACACCTACAGTCGCATTTATGCGCCCCATACTCACTGGCGCAGGGGAAAAGGAGGTTGAGGCGACTGGAGATCGGGTCACCCATTGTTTTTTCTTCAAATTTTGGGCGCTGATGGTCACCATGTGGACTGTCTACATGACAACATAAACCCCCCCCCCTGGTGTTTCGCACTGGGCAAATAGCCTGCCCTCTAGCCTATTTCACCGCCACACCGCGTTGTGAAATCCATGGCAGGCCCACAGCTTAAGCAAGATGGCCAATTACGTGAAACGACCAGATATAGTAGTTATGGCAAGCATTGGTGCCGATCGGGGCTGGGGAGTCGTTGGGGCTGACACCGAATAGGGCGACAGTATATATTCGCGCTGAGGTGGGCGAGATGGATAACTGAATAGATGTAATGTTTTTATTTACCTAGTGAAGAAGTAACGTGGATGGCTGCAGGAGGCCGTCTCAGTAGACGGGGGAGGGGTTTCGATGTGTCGTGGGGGTCGGCTGTCGTTCGTAGTTCTTTTGGATAGGTTGGAGTTTCCTCGATTGTGTTCTGGGGTAGGGTCGCCTCATGGAGGCAATCACTGAGATTGCAGTGTAGGGGGGAGGGGGAGGGGAGCGTTCCCCACCTCATCTGGTGCCACTATATAGACTCATTCCAACTGCCAGGCGAGATGACTAAACAGTTTTGCCTGTCAACGTCTGCACTGTCGTTCCTTTAGATCCACAACTGTCTTTTCTACATCTCAAGCTACTGCGCCCACTAGCTCCAAGACTTGTTACGCAACATGACTTCGAGATTAAATGACATGCACCGCGCCGACGGTGTGCGCCAAGTAAGGAAGCTGCCAATGTATATTGCCTTGATAGGGAAATGGGCACTACGCTGCATTCGAACGGAGTGTGACATGTAAAGTCGGACCTGTTCAGGGCCGAAAGATATCTTGGTGGCCTCCGTCTCCCGCTTCTAAAACGACCTCCCTGCTCTACCCCCTTTACCATACCATACGTTCCTATGTAACCTCGACCCGGGTGTTACCCACCTCCCCCAATTGACACGTCTGTGTCCAATCCATCATAACCATTCCAGGTCAGCGGCGGTGTTCCGGTGGACGTGACGCACCGCAAAATCCTCATGATTACGAGCCGCGCCAACCCCGCCGCTTGGATCTTGGTAAGGAAATAGCACGCGACAGACTCAGGGTCGTTGCGGTCCATCCCAGTTCGGCCGCAGACCGGAAAAGCCAATGGGGTGACCCCACTAACTCTCGCATGCGATTACTTGTTCAATTCGATCTTGCCGCACGACCAGCCCAAAGGGGGCTGGGAAAAGCACGAGTCCCGGGAAGAGGCCGCAGTGCGCGAAACGATGGAAGAGGGTAAGTAAGCCGATGGCTGTGGTGCACCCGGTAGTCCGCAAAGCCCGGGCCCGGTGTTGCGTGGTCCCCCGGGACATTGTTGGCACGTCCACAATACTTATCTAGCCACCCCCTTCGCCCATTGGGCAACCCCATCCAAAACACCGATATACTTATTCTGTAGCAGGCGTTTCCGGACACGTCACCAAGCATCTCGGAACTTGGGATGAAGTCAAATCCAAAGGGGACACGATGGCCATCAGCTCCGAGCAAGCGTACTACGAAATCGCGGTTGACACCATACACGAGGACTGGCTCGAAAGCGGCGATCGCCAACGCCAATGGGTAAGTGAGGAGCTGCAGCGTGCCGACGGCCAGACTACACCTGGTACGGATGGCACTGGGTACTTCATAATTAGGTGTACGCAGCTGCGGTGTGTAGGTAGCGGGAGAGTCCATCCGTGGCACGCCAGGGTCGACCTGCAATAGCCTAGCACCACCATTAACGTAATCATTTACTCTCCACCCCCCCTCTGCTCCCAAAAATCAACATCATTCGGTCGGACAGGTCACTTATGACAAGGCACTCGATCTCTGTCCGAATAAAACAATGTGTGAGGCTATACAGCGCTGCTCCCTGAACCCTGAGAATGCCGTAGGGTCGTAGGCGCCGTTGGTTTACAAAACAAAGGCCTGGTTGACACGTGAAGTGGGGGGGGGGGAGGCTTCTGTCCTGTCACCTTGCTTATCCGGTGCCACCTCGGCAACGCTGCCGCTATATCGATTAAAACAGGCTTCGCATCGGCGCGAGATCAGGTCCCTTTATCCACCGATCTGTATCTAATTAGGGCGCAGCAACACTCTGGTGGACGTTCTTGACGTTGGGTCTACATTGTTTACTTTATTAAGCGTCGCATGGTGTGCCGCGGTCGTTGGTTCGTCAATACACACGGCTAGGAGAGGAACGCCGCCGGCGATGTCCGTATTAGGCAACTTCACATGCCAGATGAGGGCAGTCCTACAGGCGAGGATGGCTGGCCAGCGAGCGGAGGGATGGATACCGCCAAAGCCGTGTGCCACCAGCCGTGCGCCCCGAATGTAACCTCGGCTGAGGCTGGCTGATCCCGGTGAAAGCGGCGGTGAGCGCCAACAGGGCATGGCGTACTCTGGATTGGAACCTCCCCCCCGCGCGTACGTCACATCGAGGGGAAACTCTTCCGCCAGCCAAAGCTTGGCTGCCTAAGAGATGAGCAGGGCAGGGCAGGCTCGGAGGCTATGGTCCCCGCGTGACTGCCCATGGCGGCACCCCTCCTCCGCCCCTCGTGGGCTGGCTTATCTTTTGAGGGGTTTGCCAGAGCGCACGCTACCAAGGAAATGGGCTCGTCAACCCCCCCCTCCCTTCGACTGGCCGTTAGCATCCGGCGGCCATGTGAGCATATCTGCTGCCGGTTGCGCCGGACTCCGACCAATGACGCTCGCCTACCACGAGATGCCACCAATAAAGCGCAGGGCGCGAGGATGACGGAGAGCGTCGAGGTCACATGCGCCAATCGGCCACTGGTAAATATACTCGCCCGACCTCATAGAACGCAATGGCCGAGGGGGTTGCACGCGATGGGTGGGCGAGGCACATGGTGCAGGAACGGGTGTCCTGGGTGTTCTCTGTCGGCGGTTAGCCGATTGGTTGCAGCAACCACCCTATCCCACTGCCACTCGAGGACTCTACTTGATCGTTGGCTGGCTGGACCGTACACCACACTACTGCAGGGATCAGACGCCCCCCCCCTGATTGCTTTCCAGCTGAGTATGGCTCACCGCCCTTGCAGCGGGTGTGAACCGCCGAGCTGCAAGGGCGGTGCTGGCCGCCAGGTAGCACCGTCTGGGCGTACGGTACACCGCACTTGGCGGGGAGGAAGAAGGGGCACTGCCATGGAACCTAAATGGGCATTAGGGAGTACGGGTCGAAGGGTGAGCGGGTCGGAGACCAAGACCCGCCGACGGCTTACAATGCATTACAACCGAGCGCGGGGGCTCTCGCTGGACTCACCCAATAACACGGCTCCCCGCTGGGATGGAAACGGCCAACGCCACCGTTCTACTCGCAGCCCCCTCCCCCCCGTTCCATGCGACCCACTGATTTACCCCGCCCCCGCCCCCCTACGGTTCGTCCTGAAAGAGCACGCGCAGTATATAGAGGGCTCTTGGCCTCTCTCCGTCCGTAACCCCCCTCCTCTCCTGACCTTCTCACTCCCAGTTTCTTGGACTATCCAGCGACTCGACGGCCCAATTGCATTCTTCCCGTTGCCCCTCTCCCACACGTCACCATTTGCGGCACCAGCCGTTAGCTCGCCACTATCTACTTCAGCCGCCCTATCCCGCGCTGACTCTTTCTCCACCTTGATTGCTGGGCAACAACCCATGGCCCTCAGCCGACCCGCCAGCCTTTCCCCCATCTGCACTGCACATTAGACTTTTCTCCCAACCATCCCTTTGCCATTCACTCCCGCCCTCGTGCTAGCCTGACCACCCGCGGCTTTCAAGCACACATTCCTGGCTGTGACGTGGTCGAGTCTTTCCGTACCCGGCCGCCCTACTTCTCCTCTACTCGCTCTACCCGCCCGTCATCCCTCGCCGCTACAGGGGTCGCCAATGGCCGCCATGGACCCGAACGCACCGTCGTATCATGCCCACGGCCTCCTTTCCAACGCGGAGCTCGACAGCGTCTACGGGGCGCTGGAAGACTTTAACGAAGGCTCAGACTTGGAACGCTCGTTCCTCGGCTCCAGTTTCGAAGCTGCCTCTCTACGTAAGTAGACCCGGTCATCCTGCTCGTTTCGAATGCGAGGGGTTCCCCGCAGCTGCATGCGAGGACATTAGCGATCTGTGTGGCGAGCTGAAGCGCCCACGCATTTGCCCCTTCCCCGCCCCTTTTTCGTTAACCACGGGAAACTCACCTCATACTTATGCCCCTGCCAAAATTTACCCAACTCCCCTCCGCTTCCAACAGCACCCTCGGCCACTTTCCTCCCGGTCGGTTTTAACAGCCAGGGAACTGCGATTCCCTCGTCAGGAACTACCACCTCCTTCCCGTACCCGTTCGGCCAGTCTGCCCCGCAGTCTTTTCACCAGCACCGCGGGTCGTTGTCGAATAAGCCAGCTCTCTTGAGCCCCGGCCTCGGTATACCCCATGATCACCCTTTCAACCCATTGCTCAGCCCGGCCCAGCATGAGATTCAGCAACAGACTCTCGACGCAGCAGCCGCCGCTGCCATTGCGGCCCCGGACTTATCCAACACCTCGGCAAACGGCTGTTCCTGCCGTTCGGAAGGCTCCTCTCCGGATACACCAACCTCTCCAGCTAACGCTGCCACCAGTCCTTCCTCGGCCCGATCGGGCGGCCACGGGGCCTCCTTGGCGGCGGCGGCCCGGCGGCGGGAGCTTCTCACCGAGGAAGAAAAGAAAGCGAACCACATCTACTCGGAGCAGAAGCGGCGCCAAAACATCAAGGTGGGTCTAGACGACCTGTGCGCCACCGTACCGACCCTCATTGAACGCAAAAAGATTGAGAATCAGGCCCGCGCCGAGAGTGGGTCCCGAATCAGTTCCAAGTTGATGCTAGGCGAAGCTATTATCCTCGAGGAGACGGTACGCTACACCGAGAACCTCCATCAAGATCTTTCTGCCCTTGACACTGAAATCGAGCGAATCCGGCTCTTATTGAGCCACCAATCTCAGGGTAAATCTTAAGGTCGGCATCGTAGAACACGGTAATAACCCATCCGCCCCTCGGGCCAGCCACTTTCATCAAACGGCTGGGGGTAGTGGCGGCTCACTTTGCCATTTAGCATGTGGGTACCTTGGTGGTACCGATCCTCTACAGTTTGTGGGTGCCCAAACAGAATCGTTTGACCCCCTTCCCGCCGTTCCAACTTTTTGGCAGTGGAGTTAGGCACCTCCCCCCCCACAACGCCTGTGTTTGTACATAGTTTTATACTGTTCTTATCCTATTAAGGCCCTGATTGCAACTAGCAACTGAGTCTAAATTACTCGTGCTGTCTGATAATGTGCCTGACCAATTTCATTTCCCTCCCCAAATCTGCAATGTTATGTCACTGAGGGGACCTTGTTGCGATGGGAGTTCAACCATTAGCCAATCGCGGCAATGTATCATAAATCATCATCCAATTCATTAGCAAGATACCTTTATCCATAATGCAAGAGACCCGAGGTCTCGCTGCGGTGAGTTGTTCGACCTCTTTTGCAGTAAAAGTCGATTGGGCAGCTTGACCGTGTCGGGAAGCTAAAAGCAGCGAAAAGAACTAGGTTTGGGTAAGCATGGAGGCTGACTGGAGCACCTAGCTTAGCTACTCGCTACCAAGAAAGGGGGGGGGCAATGCACACAGGTTGTGAATGTTTATGGGCCAAGCAGATACATTATCAAATCCATTCAATTTTGTGGAAGAATGAATTCCAGGGGCCGGGTGTAATATTGAATAGAAAGCAGTATAGGTAAAACGTGGATGGTCAAATGACGATGGTACTGGCGAGATGTTTGTTTGGCCTGAACTATCCAAGGTCGGCTTCGGCAGTCCTGTATGGAATGAGTGGGGAGGTCCCCACCACCTCCGACCCCCTTGCGCTCACCAAATTGTGGCAGATCAACCACGGCGGGACGAATACGCCACCATATGCACGGGTACAGTGAAGCCAATTACCCTTGACCAACACGCTCTCCCCTCTCCTCCCACCCAGTTTATTACCCACTACATTATATTCGAGGCTGAGAAGTAATACCTCCCGTCTTCTAGTTCTCCTTGCCATATTCTGACCCCTTTATCCTGTCACCCCGTGGGGACACCTTCTACCCCAAGGCTCACTGGAGCCACGTTTTCTCCACCAGGGTTATTTTTTTTGAGCCGGAGGCATACTGGCTGCCGCCTACCCTATGAGAATCGCCGCGTTTTACGCGACGTTAGGTAAGCAATTACCTCATCCCTCTCCTCCTAGACTACATGAATTTTCACGTATTTACCAGGGGCCACGCGCCAACTGCTCAAACTTGCGACATAGCAACTGTCCAGTAATTTTATCAGCATGGGCCCCAGCCCGTCTCCAGGTTCCCTCTTCGTTTCGTCATCTACTTGTTACACTGCTTAACAGTGTATAGCATTCCCCACTGCTGAGGGGCCTTCCACCTCTCCAATAAACTTTCACCAGCTGTCAAATTGTCCAGTTGGCACCCAGTCCTATTTGTGAGTGTCACAGTTGGGCTGTGGGGTTGGTGGGAGGGTGGTTTGTGGGGGTATGGAGTCACACAGGAGTTCGGATTTGGCATTATATATAAATATATCATTTAATACACCAGAATAAAGCATACTAAAAAAATTGCAGGAATATACCTCAATACCAATGAAATCCCCAAGGCCATGGTTGCAATCTTGGTTCTGGTTTATATACTAATGGGTGGGGAATCTGTCAATCCCTTATTGGGTATGTGTTCCGCTCTGCCTAGTGATAGTAAAAAATAGTGCATTTCCTCATCAGAATTGCTATTCTGGGGCTGGTTGCCTTACAAGGTATTGGTGAGACCTCTACTTCTCTTTAAGAGGAAGAGCACAAGTTGGCTCCACAACAATGTTGTGCCTTGTTGCAGTTCATGTTCAGTAAAATAAACAAAGGAGAATCATAATATAGAATTATGCAGAAAGAGGTTCTGATTTATTCAATAGTGCACTAGGAACTACATATATTTACTAGTTAATAGAAAAATGCCAGTACAGTTGACTCTATTGTTAATGTAAGTATTTTCATGGATCTATCATTGGCAGTAGATAATATGATAAAGGTAAAATAATAATACAGTACAAAATAATACCTCCTTTTAGCAACAATATCATATGGTTGCCAGAGCTAACAAAATATCCAAACCAAGTAACCTAGGTTAAGGTATCGAATTAAAGGGCTCACGACCCTGCTGCACAACAATGTGAAGCATATCAAGATCTGAATGCTGGTACAACTTTGGAGATGGCCTCTACAAAACTTTAGAGTGCCTAAAAGTATGCAGGCAGACATGGGGTGTCCTAATCTACACAGAAAAAACGAATCAGAGAACAATAAAAAAAGTTACCAACCAGACAAACTCAATCAGCAGATATCAATAAATGAGCTTAAGGGAATATTGTTATTGCAGGTTTGCTAGAGAAAAATTCAATGGATGGCACAATGGGACAGGATATTGGAAAAAGCTGCCGGGCCCTGTGTTGCATACTTGGGCCCGGCTTTTATACTATGACTATAATAAAGGATTAACACTAATTGGCAGAGGGCCTGGCTGGCCCCCCGTCTCTTCCGGGCCTCTCCCAGAGGTTGCCCGGTCTCTTTTCTTTGGTTATTCTTGATGGTTGTATAGGCGCGGCCTATTACAGCTCTTCAAAGGTATAAGCCGTGCTTGGCTTCACATCAACATGGAGGCTCAATGGTTTAGTGGTATAATACTCCCTTAGGGTGGGAGTGGTCCTGGGTTCGATTCCCAGTTGAGCCCATATTTTTAATTTTTACCCTATCGACCAATATGGTAGCAGTGCCCATGTTTACTACTCCAACAACGATCCGAGATAAATAGCTGGTTAGCCTTGCAGACAGCCCTCTCTCATTACCTGGCTAACCAGCTTGCTTGTGGTATGCAAGTCCCCAAGAGGTGGTTTTATTGCAGTTCTTGCAAGATAGATAAAGACATTGGTAATTGGGTTTGCATGCTTATATTGCTAGGAAATGTGTGAGGGTCAGGTCTTGATTAAGTCTCAGTAGCTAGTCATGAAGAGTTCTTGGAATGTTTGCCATAGTCAATTGTTAGCACTTAAGGGGCCATGCTTGTTCCTGTGTAGCATTGTGGTGGCTTGCAGGATCTTGTGGCACATTGGCTTTGGGATGCCAACAGTTGTAAAAATCTCCATTTTCTGCCTTCCCTTTTATATTTGATAAACTGCCATTATTATCAGGTTCAGCTATTGTTTGATTGTATTGCCACATGATACATATCACAGGCTGTCACTTCATAAGGGCAGTCTTCTGAGTTTATTATTTTCAATTATCTATATGCCCACCTCCCTTTCTGTGTTCACCTTTTCATAAGTATAAATAGGGCTGTCATGCCTCTTCAATAAAATGAAAAACTTTTAACTCAATTTGAGATTTAATTGAATTATTCCCCCTTTACTATGCCAATTTCCACAAACAATGTTGTGTTGATATTAGGCCCAAGTCTAATACCATAACCAAAAGGCTATTCTACTATCACAGAATTTATGGTTCTGAAATAGTAGACTTGGACTTTACCTTGGGACAATCTAATGTGGTGGTTCCCAATCACCACATATATACCCTAGAGGTGTGATAAGTCTTTGATAGGGTCTCAGGTAGTTAGTTATAATAATACTTGTTGTGTTGTCCTGGCCAATTATAGACACTGGTATGGTAGTAGTGGTTCCTGTGCAGTCCTTGTGGTGGCTCACAGGGATAAGTGTAGTGTCAGCATTTGGATACCAACAAACAGGAATAATATGTATACTTGGAAATAGCCTACTGTTGAATAGTATATTATACTGTCAATGATGGTGTGGTCATGGTTCCATCATTGGCAGAAACAAAAATAATAAAGATACAGGAAAACCCTTCCAGCAGTCATATCTGTTGGCCACCAAAGTTAAGTAATATCCAAAACAATTGGACCAGACTCAATAAATCAGCTAATTATATTTAGCCCCTACCATACGTCAAAAATGTGGAGCTTAGCCTTATTTATATACCAAAGATGTAATAACAATAAAACTCCACTGAACTACAGAAGTTCAGGATACTGTAATAATGATAATGTATAGTGACAATAACCTACTAAAGGTTGATGGAGTAAATAATGGACTACAAAAGTTGCCAGGTCAACAAATAACCAAAAGATATTATGGAAATAGCTTTATCAGAAAGAACTCTCCTTGCCACAGTGAGCCACTGTGGCTTGACTGTATATACTTGGGCAATCACTAAGTGGCAAGTTATGATCTACATGTGGTGTTTCTAAAGTAATTCTATTGGTCTTACTATGACCTGCCCAGTTTCACCTAGGCCTTAATTATAAAACTAATCTTGCTGGGATATGTATCTTAGCTTCTAAATCTCATTCAGTGTGAAACATACAGACGGCTCCACAAAAATGTGATGCTAAGCCCTGGATAACAATCTTCAGTTGAGCCATACACAACAACAGTCTGGACTCAACAGCAAACAAGGGGGAGTGATGGTAATGGTTTGTTTACTAACAGCACTATTATAAAAAGTATGGGACTGCAATGGTGCCCACATACGTAAAGAAATAAAATAGAATAAAGAAATTGTACTAGTGAAGTAGCATAGAGATAAATGTGTAAAGCAAATTAACTGGCAAGCCCTTGCCTAGCTGTGTGGGCTTGCTTTTATACTGGCGTGCGGGGGAAAGGATCTACATCTCCCTGCATGGGGGCCGTAACCTTAAACCTTGATACCTGTTTTCCCCCTTGAGGTGCTTGGCAGTTGTTTACACTTTCCCAGTGTTGGCGTGCCTGTTAAATACCTTCCAGAGATTAAGCCGGTATTGGCACCTGAAAAATGTAATATAAAGGTATCAACGGTTTAGTATCCAGGTTTCCAAAAAGTAAAAAAACAAGAGTAGAGGTTCTGAAATTCGTCCCCCTCCCTAGTTCCGGGCGACGACGACCTGAGGTTTTATGTCCCCAAAGTCAACAAGTTAAAATAGACTCGGTAAGCATCAAACTATAAGCTTGCAACAAGATGACGTAGACATGAGGAAAGCTAGAGGTTAAGGCAGGGGTAAGTGCTGCACTCATCACAAAAATGTGAGCCCTATTAGCTCAGTTGGTTTAGAGCGTCGTGCTAATAACGCGAAGGTCGTAGGTTCGATCCCTGCATGGGGCAATCATTTTACATGAGTCATGATTAGCTGCTGCAAGGTAATGGTGATCTTTTTGCTCCATTATGACTAGAAGCAATCTAGAAAACACCAAAGTGTTGAAAGTAGGAAATAGTAAACGCAAAAGGAGAGGAAAAGGGGAATTAGCTGACTTTTGCCCCTAGTAGGTTTTAGGCTATTAAAGGACCACTTATGGGAAATTCTAACCCCTCAGAGAGTATGCATGACATCCAAACAACCAAGATAAGGAAAGAGAGTATTTATGCCTGTCCTTTCCCCTTTTGATCTAAGGACTCACTAGCTGCACTTAGCTAGCAAATTGTAGTCCTGAGAATAGCCATCCTACTGAGCAACATGAAGAGGAACATTCTCCCTTCTGGATGTCATATGGCTTCCCTCACTCCCTCCTTTCTACCTTGCTGGTAATAACTCACCTTTGCCCCCAGGAGAGCTTATTTAAAGTGACCTAGGCACCCAACACTATTTGAAGACTTGTCTGCAAAGTAAATAACATCATTACATCTAATTGCCTCCTCACTAATGGCCACCTTGCCAACCTGATTACAATACCTACTTTCCCTACTTGGTTACAACTTCTAAATTGTAGACACTTTTTTACTTGTCTTTCCACACTTGTCACCATGTCAGCCCAACCTGTCCTCCCTCCATCCATGGCCTTGCCAATATGATTGCAGAATTCACTGGTGACCCTCAAGGCCCCACCTGGCAGAGCTGGGTATTCTGTACTAATGATGCCATCAATGCATTCTATCCATCCCTGGAGCCTGCTGCACATTTCTACATTAT
>JANBPT010000664.1:0-26749 GCA_027575765.1 Tieghemiomyces parasiticus
CCAGCTTCCGCTAAAGGTCCGTTGACCTCCGAATGGGCGGAACAGACATTCTGCGAAGGACCCATGCCACCGGCGGCGAAACAGTTGTGCTAGGCCAGGGTGATGGTGATTACTAGAAGGCTGTTAAACACCTGTCACTGGGCGTTTGTACGCATCGACATACCCGCCACACCGCCGCCATCTTTCACTCGCCATATTTGCCCGGTCAATATAATGGACAGGTGGCTTGTCTATAACTAACCATACTGGGAAATGACCTCTAAAACACAAGATGACCACTTACTTGCATAATTTTAGTTTTCAGTCCTTCACATCGCTACAAGGTAGTCCTTCTCACCCTCTCCCAACTACACTTTCCCAAGACGGGCTATCTACTAACCCCAAACCTATTCGTTATTACAGCCCTGACCTATCCAACCATAATCGATGCTTGTGAATAGCGGAAGGTTCGACCGTTGTATTGGTGCCATAGCCTTCATTTAATTCTTACTGCCTGGGGAGAGAGAGATAGAGAGAGCCTAGCGGGACATTCGCCGTGTGTCCATTCCGGACGCACTCCGTCTGTACATCGCAGTCGACTGCCCATCAAACGGGAGGAGTTTCATAGATTTCTGGCACTAGTTCTTGGCGAACGGTGAATGTAAATACTGAGGGCTCACCAAATGTGCACTGATAGGCATGCTGCACATTTTTCCCTTACACGACCCGCTGGTACGACGGCATTTCTTCAAGGGTGGTAGGCCACGGGGTTAGACTGGTAGGCGACTACTCGGCGGTGGCACAGGGCCAGGCCGAGTCAAACGACGGGAGGGGGAAAAAATAAACCAAGTGAGGGTGAGAGTAATACGTCCGAGAAGGTGGATGGGGCAGGGAAGGTTGGGTCGAGGCCGGCTGCAAAATGAAAGGTTTGGGTAGATACTCCATACAGAGGCTGATTCCATCCCTCACAGGGTTGCTAGTTCGATTATTGGCCCAATCATCACCCTGTTTGTTTCGGGACGTTGGGAGCGGTGCGGGCTTCTTTGTGTGATTTCTATTATCTTCGCTTTTCCTACCCTCTTTGTGGAAATTATCCGGAGCCCACCGTTGTCGACCACGTATTCGGCAAAGACCCAGGCCGGCGGGCGTAGTTGTTCGTCATAATCATGGCCGATAACCGCCTAAACCCTTTGTCCCTTACCTCTTTCCTGTTTGGCCTGGGCGTCCGTTGTGGTTAACCAATAACGGCTCATGAGTCCCATTGTGTTACCTGTGGTGGCCTTGTTTTAAGCTGTCCGGCATCGTCAGGCCTGGTCCGGTTGGCCAGCATAGGCGTGGCGGATGGGAGGCGGTGTAAGTGCGTACACGATGGGATATGGGAACCGCGGAGATTTAAGTCGTGGTGCCGAAGCGATCGGAATAAAGTCAAAAGAGAAGAGTACGGGTAAGCCCCTCCTCCAACTTGAAACTTACCGGTAATTATCGTACTCCTCCCCCCCTTTGGTTCCGGGGCTCTTTATAAGAACAGCCGCTGTTGGCCCCTTCCTTCCATGTCCGCATGTCTTCGCCATCTCTATAATTAATTCTCAGCCCCATAATCCTGCTACCATCTCTCCAGGCATAGCACCTACCGCTTGACTTCGCTGGTCGATTTTACAAGCCCTACCTTCTATGATTTCCACCACTTGAACTCTGTTATCCTTTGCAACCAACTTGTTCCAGTTTACTTGCTATCTGACTCCCACTAACTATTTACCACGAGTGTACGACGTAGCAGTGGCCGAGCTTATTTTTTATTTGTTTTGCGCACGGACAGACCCCCTTCAGTTTCACCCACCCACACTTACGCGCATACGATGGTAATCCCCAACCTGGTTACTGTGGCCGTATGGACTCTCGCCTTGTCATCGGCTGTCCTTTTGGTGGGAGCTGACAACCCCAATGTAGTCGACGACACGGCCTATAAAGGTATGAGCGGGCCTCTTCTATCCACCGAGCTCGATACCAAGTTTTGCATGGAGTATACACTCGATTCTCTTCCCAGCTATGACCAGAGCAGTAGTAAGGGGTCGACCAACGGTCGGTCGAACAAAATTACCAATTTATGCCGAAACCTCATCGCCAGGTCGTCATCCAATTCCAAGTCGTCAGTAAACTCTCAGGCGAACGCACATTCGATATGGGGCCGCCTTACGGGGAAAAGGTCGCGCAAGCATTCGGCTTCCGATGAAGCGTCTGGCAGCCTCCAGGACGGCAGTGGTGTGAGCTTCGGGAATCAATCCGCCGGTAGCGCCATACCCGGGTCCGAATTGGGGACTAGCACCGATGGAGCACCGCCGCCGGCCAAAAGACGTCGCCGGAATCCGTTTCGCAAACTCGCTCGTGGCTGGCCTTGGTCCAAACCAAGCCCCGTATCAGGCCTACCCCTAACCATCCCTGTTACCACTGTGGCCTCCGTGGTCGACCCGAGCAACGGTGAGGTCAACTTTGGACCGTATGATACGAGGTCCAGTGGAACCTCAGCATCCGACTCCACGACGAGCGGTACGGGCCGTGGATCAGAGACCTCCCTACGTTCCATTGACAAGCTTAACAAAGCCCACTCCCTCCCTGACGTGTCTCCCAAGTTCCAGAAGCGAGTCAAGAAACTTCCTCAGCGACCCTTCAACAGATTCCCAAAGTCTCCGTCTGCTTTAAAGAAGTTTTCTTCATGGGTCTCCCTTCGTGTTAGCCAGGCAGGGAGTAATATCGAATCAACTTCTCCGCCCGTAACGCCCCATGGATCCCAATCTACCGGCTCATTCGCAGCTTCTCGCGACGACCTGCGGTCCCCGACCTCGCCCCAGTACCCTGAGTCCTTCTTGGAAACCTCCCCTGATCCTTTCACCCGTTCCCTCCCTAACAAGGGTAGTTTAGAGTTTTCCGCCGCCGGCCCCACCCCTCTAGCCGGCGAGTGGGAAATTAATAATGAAATCAAACGCCGTGAGGAGAGGGCTAAGAACGCTCGTCCCGAACCTACCCCTGATGAAGAAAACGCCTGGCGGCAGCAGCTACTCAACGACTTCTCCCAACGCGGTTTGTTAGGGCCCTCGCTGGAAAAGCTGTTCAAATCCAGCGGTTTCCCGTACTCTCCGGAATTCAGCCGCAGTCTTCCCAACCAGGCCCAAGCCGCTGAGTACAAGGCATTCCAAGCATTAGTCGATGACTACCTTGTTTACGTGGTACGAAGCATGATCCAGACCATCAAATACTTCGAGGAAAACAACGGTCAATCGTACCTGTGCGAGGCCGTCATGGCTTCCCATGATGCTCAAAATCTGCGCCAATTCCCAGGCGCTTTAGATCCGCGTCAGGCACTGCACGGTAGCCAACAGTCCGACTCAACCTTTAGCCCGCTCCTCGAAACCGACCAAGTTGTATCCGTAAAGGGAGCTGAATTGCAGTCCATTCCGTCACGGCCACATGCCAAGCCTGACAATGGGGCTGCGATCCATTCCATCGACACGGACATCGCCACCTCATTCCCCTCCGGATTACCATCACCCACGCTGAATGTGAAGAGCCTACCTAAGGGCCGATACGAAATTTTGGCCCTACAACCGAGGACGATATCCGACGGCATGCAGTTTATACCCGTCGATTGGGAGACTCCTTGTAGTATTATTAGGAAGGCCCTGTACGTATTCAACTTGGATAGCGCCCTCGAGTCCGAGACTTCCCGCATTCTCCAAGATAGAAACCTGATGATCGAGAAAGTCCGTAATGAGATTAGCCCCAACGATTTGAATTTTTTAACTACGTGGTGACGGAGTTTAAACAGAGGTCGGCCTTGCAGCGAGTTGTCGGTGAGCTGGCTTTATAGGACACCTTAATAGTCACAAGGAAGGGGCGATTAGTGAGGCAGACGGAGCATAATGCCAGAATCGGCGGTGTAAACAATTGTTGGCGAAAGAACACGTGTATTAATGGTAGTATGCGTGGCAAGTAACAATAAAGTAGAAATATTATATGGGTATTAGGGTCGGGTGCAAGTGAATTGTAGGACTTAGTGATTCGAGCGTAAAGTAGAGCAGTTTAATAGTAGGCGAGGTCGCTTCCAAGCTGTGTTAAACCATCTGAAGTCGGTACCTCTGGATACCCTGATAATCGAGGTGCCCAAGTCAGGAAGGCGATCAGCTAATAATGGCCTCCATGCAAACTTGGCGGTATGGCTCACATGGTCAGGTCTCTGATATCAAGAACTAATGGTATTCGAAAAGGAGTAAACATCCGAACTAAAAGAAAGGTGCGGCGGGTAAAAATACGAGAGGCCAAGGCTCATTTATAATACTACTAAGTATGGTAGGCATAAACTCACTACAACACTAGACAAGTTTAAAGCTTCGAACGGGGGGGGTCGGGGATTGTTAAGTAGGAGGTATCTACCGTTTATTGAATGGCGATCGTTAGGTCTTTTATACTTGAAGGATGGCCAGCATCAATCAAATAACTAGCCAGCCTGTACTAGGGAAATCCAGAATGACAGGCCGTAGCGGGACCGGGCGCCGGCATGAACAGAAGGGCGGCTAGGTAGCCGCCAAAGCAAGGGTAGAGTAAATATAAGGTCCTAGAAGGATAGGAGGCGGCGGCGCCTGGGATGGAGGCAATATTCAAAGATCAGGATGATTGAACGCCCATCGAAGTAATATATGGAAAGTAGGTAAAAGAGGGGGGAATAGTAGGTATGGATAAAAGAGTGAAGCCTGGATAATGCAGACTACCAAACAGGTAATCCATCATTGGTTGGGATCAAGCTATGGCATGGGGTAAGCGGAGGCGTGGATGCAGCATTAATCAATGATTCAGTGAGATTAGCATTGGGAAAGCGTTCTAATCGACCACCTGGTCCCTTTTATACTGTGTATTTTGTTAACTGGTCATTATGAGAGTAAAAAGACCGCGTCTTGTCGACATGTTCAAAGGACCAGCTAGAAATTTAATATACCAAGCAATTTTCGATAATGATAACTTTATTCATACTTTTTTACCCGACTCCTTCCGTGGGGCTATTTTTTTACTTTGGCGTGATTTCAGAATCTCTCTTGTCTCAGGATTTACAATTAAGACCTGCTTAATGCCTTCCAAGGAAAAGTCATAGGTATGAAGTGCGCTCAAAACGGTCGCATTCAAATCCTTCAGTTGGAGGCCAGGCCAGGCCATAAATGATCTCGACAAGATGTGGCTTCCTAGTTGAGAAAAGTGCCCCGCAATAGCCTGACAATGCAGCCAGGGTGTATCATCTGTGAAAAAGTAGGGCAGCGTGTAGACAACCTGGCTGGGATCGGTTTTTGACGGCCGGGCCAGTAGGATGTACCGGTTGGGAGCGGGTAAAATATTCTTAAAGAAACTTTCCTTAAACCGGATAAGCCAAGATTTAGCCAACCTTTCTGTAGGGCGGTTCTTGAAGTCGCGAGCGAGGAGTCGAATGGCCTCGGAGGCGGACCCTGGATAGGCAGTTGAGCCCGACGTGTCAGTGGCAGTGGCGGTTGTGGCCGCCTGAGCCGATTGGTAACTACGTAAACAGTCGCGCCTTATCCTGTCTATGATTATCATATATCGCGCGTACTTGATGCCAAGTTCATCTTCTTTGCCCAAATGGCCTTGCGATTGCTTGAATTCGGATATGCTGGCTAGTTTATACTCGAATTTCGATTGGCGGCGGCGAATGGTCCAAGGTTCCGTCTCAGAAGTGGCTGGAGGCAATGTCAATGGGCTGGCGGTAACGTCGGCCAATAGAGGGCTGTTCGGGGCCCTTTCAGGTAGCGAAAGATTAAGTGAAGGATCAGGAACCTTCTGGGGCATGCCCGGCGCGACAGGTCGCTGGGTCTGATCGGTATCACCATCTCTGTCGAGTAGGGTATCGATATTAAACGTCTCTGGTAGTAGGTCATGTAGCCAGGCGTCAGCCAGGTTCTGGGTAGCTGCGGGGTCATCTTCCATATAAAACCATGACCCATCCACCTGATCAGGTGGCGTAGGAAGCACAGGGTCGAAGCCCTGGTCGTGACCAGTCCTGGGGGGACTGAGAAGCCCAAAGACATGAGGCGCGATGGCGGGATGGCCAAAGTTCCGTGGGTTGGAAGAGGGTCTTAGACTCTCTATTTCCCAATTCGAGTCAACTGGGTGGTCGATACGGTCACCACCCGGCTGAGTAGGGTTTATCAACGGCAACTCCGGATGCATGGCGAGTTGCTTGAAGGGATTCCACTGCGACTCTAGGATCGCACTGGGAGTTTGTCCGTCGACGTAGATTTCCGCTAGATTGGGCTGCGCTTCGTTGCTCATGTCGTCTGCAGTCGTATGGGTGGAAACTTGGACTCTCCTAGATTCCTTCGGGCTTATCTCTGTAGCCCAACGTTTGATAGGCAAGGGGCTAAGAGGAGTCGATAATGTTAAACTTTTCAACGGTTGCCAAATGACAGTACCTTCGTCGAATTGGCTTCTATCCAAGCTGGGGAAGCCGGTGGCAAAATAAGTGTGCACAATGGCTAAACCTAGCGCCGCCGGCAAATATAAATATGGAGTCATTATCGGCTACAAGGGCCAAGGGGTGTTGTAAGGACGAATATTGGGGTTGTCTGGATTGTGAAAAAAAAACTGAGTGCGTATTGGCTAGAAAAAAAACAAGCGGTGGCGATGAGCTTGTGACGTACAAGGGCCGTGTAAACTATATATGACCCCTTTGATATTGACAAGGAAAATATACGCGAAAATATAAGGAATGTCAACAGGGAAGGCTGCACCATGGAATGGGTAACCGTAAAAGATGATGATGAGGTAAAAATGGGGACAATACCTACAGGCCGTCCTATGGATCACATATATACTGCTCGATGAGATTTTGAAGAGAGGGCAAGAGGAGCGCGAGTGGTTGGGGGGGTATGGGTACTCTAGAACGTAGTAGCCACTAATATCCGAAGAGCGATTAAATACCCCAGGACTGGCCTGTAAACAATATCCACAGTCGTTGCGTACCAAAGGAAAGATCGAAACGAGCTGGTACAACGCAAAGGACTGGTGTTCTTCCGACAACCAAAAGGCAACCGAATCAACAGCAGCCAAATTTTTCAGAGTCGACGGGCGGGTGACCGTCTATATTGGTAACGCAACCCACGATCGGTAGTGTAGTTGACTAGTGCCATTCGTCGCCCCCTTTTCTTGCCGTGGTACTTGCGTTCACTCACTCCCGTCTCTCAGTCGAACCACAGTGGCGGTGGTGGAACAGACAGCCGTCACAAGGTGAGATGGCTATGTTGTGAAGCACTTACGCTATCCCTTGCGAGGTCCGCAGTCAGGTCTTATGTTGGGGCGTAAGCGATGGGGCTGGGAGGACGTTTGGGTGAGTAGACCATGACTTCTTGTCATGGGGTAGAGGGTGCGACCTAAATCGCTTTTATGATCTCAGGTTGGTTAATGATGTACCTCTTTTTCATCTAACCTGTCTACAGGCATTTGCGGCCAATAAAGGAGTGCTCGACGATTGGGGTTGTCGGAAACAGCCGTTGGGTGAAAAAGGAACTTGGTGAGCATATCCTGCGACTGGTCTACCAACTCTGCCGCGTATTCTACACCACCTATCTGTATTTTGACCAAGTTAACCCCAACAGCCGCCTGGCCAATGAAGACCATGCTGGCTATGTAACTCGTAAAAACAAATCCATGCGCTTTTTTTACTCCATCGGGCGACTGCGTTTTTTTTTACGGAGGGAGGAGGAGGGGGGGATTCTGGTTTGGGTGGGGAGCGACCGGCTGTCTTGACAGGTTATTGCCGGCTCTAACTTTGTGGCGCGGTCCGGGTGAGTGCTGCCATCAATTATCAAAGTTGAGAGTGATGATGTTATTATGAGTGTTCCTCTCCCCCTCTTTTAATGCCTGGCAGCACTAGATTTTCGGCGGTGAAAGGTGAACCTCCGATATCGCTGATGAGACCACAGCCCTTCAAGACGTACGTTTCAGCAGTCGCCCATTTTTGATACTGAGAAAAATGCAGTCAAGCATTGCTGTGCCACGGGGTCCACGATACGGTATTGACTAGCTACCAGTAAATATAGGCAGTGAATGGAAATATCAATCCACCTAAAATTCAATATCTATAGCGCTATTAGGTATTGCCTGATAATAGCTGTATATTATTACCTGACCAGCGAACTATTAATGATAAATGAATACCGTACCGAATTGCCATTATATCGCAATCTACCAAGGCATCGGTCAGGGATAGAAATTTTACACGCTAACTGTTAGGTGTCAGCCTAATAAACCCGCTTCCCATGACAATCTGACAGCCGGCCATGGCGTACCAGGTTCAATGGATGGTGCGTGACACTGCTCCTGTTTTTACTCTTTCTCTGACTTGTTAAACCAAATTTTTCCCTCTTCACCCCCCGTCCGGCTCCAACACATCAGGTCACACTAAAAACGGGATAATCTTCACGTCGCCCTATTAGAACAGGGAGACCAAGTAGTAAAAGGTAATTCCTCATCCAAAGTATGTTTCCGGTCTAATTCAGAACACGTTAGGAAAGGAGGATGAGAGGGAGGGGGCAGATTCCCTTGCCAGGGGTCAGCCTTAGCCCTTCTCCTCCTCTGTAACCGGCTGTCCAAGTGTGAAAGAGATATAACGGACCGCCGGATTTCCATCCTCCAAGAGGAGCCGGTGGTATCCATTTTAGGTAGCAAAGTCTGAAGGTGATGGTGGGTCAATAAATTTAAAGGTACGTGAGATAAACTATACAGGGATTTAGGTAGTCAATACCGTGACCTATTTCAGCCTCTGACGGCCCAGGCTGCTTCATTTGCAAAGCTAAAACACCAGAACCGAGCAGACGCCTGAGGCCGGGAGGTCGAACGAAGGTGCCTGCAGAGGGCGATACCCTATACCTTACCTCCAAATGGGTGTATTGAAATTGATTAGATAGAAAATACATCTCGTAGGCCGGCGGCCCTTTACCTCATACAGGTTCAGTATCCAGTAGGAATGCAGTAGCGGTCCTTCAACCGTAACGAACCAGCACTCTTGCCATTCGCCACTATTTATGCACAACCCATACATGTGAAGTGATATTTTCATGCAGTGACCCTATATCCCAACGGTTAACACTTTCAGTCACCCGCATTACGGGCGACTCGCTTTGTTGAGCAGCATCTAAATCCGGCCAACCCGCCCAGACATATATTCCGGGCTGGGCCTAAACGGTTCGACCATGTTACGACGACAACCTATGGTGTTAAGGCCATCAATCTCAAATCATTGTCATATTTAAGGACCCCGCCTGTATAGTAGTGATCAGCCACTCTCCATTCTCATCAGTAGGGATTCGCTCCCTTGCAACCGGACAATCTCTCTACTACACCTTACAGGTCAATCCATTTCAGGGATTACCCTCATTCTACCACCTCCTACACTGCCTCTTCCTCAGTCTTTTACTTGGCCTGATGTATTCTGGTCAGCGTACTCCCGTTATATCCTGGAGCCACGCCAGAGACCTCGGGATGACACTGGCTTCTTGTGTGTGTCCGTATTTTTTTTTTCGTATGTAATCCGTCGTTTGGTCCCTTTTCTCCCACCTAATGCGCTCGCCCTACTTGATACCATCTTCCTATTGGAAAGTCACGGCCTAGAACGGTGAGAGGGGAAGACGGACTTCCTTTCAGTTGTACATGGTCTACCTTCCTATATGATCGCTGATGATGGCCATCACGCCAATATTGGACGCTACCCTCTTCCCATTTAGGTCGGAGCAGGGAAGGAGAGCGAGGGGTATATAGTTGTCGTGTCAAAAGAATCCATGGCCTTCAACGAGAAGATATGAGCGTGGATTGAATTCGAGCAGTGCTCAATAAATACTCGGAGTTGGCCGTGCCCTCAGAAGCCAGTTTGGTCTCGTTCCTTGCGCTTATTAACGCGTCATATATTATCGGTCTCTGTGTCAACCCCTTAGCACCTACGGTACTACTAAACTTGTTATCCAATATTGGCCTTTTGACCCTTGTCACACCTCCTAGTTTCGCTGGAATTCACCTTCTGGCCTATTTTTATTTCACTACTTTTACGACTACCTGACTTGTTAGTACTAATTTACGAGCATTGTATTCCTCCTTTTTAGTATTGACGCCCCATACTTTTACCTGACCACGTTTTCCCGCTCTTTTCACCCCCGCCCAACTTTTAGCCCTGTATTGGGAGTCCAACTAGTGCAGGCCTGGCATATCTACGATTTCTCCCCTTCCCTTCCGCCCGTAAGCGTGTCCTTTCCTTAGCTAGTTGCCTTTTCGATACACCTCTACGGATTCACTTCTATTTCAACCCTTCACAAGCGTCTAATCTACATTGTCGCCGCCTGCGTGCCAGACCGCTTCTCATCATCATGCAGTGGGCCTTCAAGCTTCTCGTGGCGGTTCAGGCCCTGGCAACCGTTGTCGGCAAGGGTATCGACGCTAACCACTATGGCCTCGACACCCTACCTTCCCGCTATCTCGTTCAATTCCCGGGAGAACCGGGCTCGGCGAGCGGAATTGAGGCTTCCAAGAAGTTCTACACTCAGCTCCAGACCCTTCGCGTCCCCTACACTATCACACATAACTACACCACCCTACTCAATGCCGCGGCCCTCACCATCGACGGGCAGTATATTGATAGCCTCGGTAGCCTCACCAACGCTAAGGGTACCTATGCACTCCGCACGGCCAGCGTCGATGATGATGCCGTGGGTCCGACTGAGCACCTGACCCGGCCGCCCATGCCCATGATTTCGCATAACTATACCGGGGTGGACCGCGCGCACTCTGAGCTCAAACTCACCGGTCAAGGCATTAAGGTTGGTATACTAGATACCGGTATCGATTTAACCCACCCGGCTTTTGGCAATTGTTTCAAGACCGCGGGCTGCCCTATTCAGTACGGGTACGATTTCGTAGGTGACGACTTTAATGGGACCAACACTCCCAAGCCCGGGCCGAAGCCCATCGACAATTGTACGCCCCACGGTACGCATGTTGCTGGGGTGGTGGCCGGCAATCATGGTGTGTTTAAAGGGGTGGCGCCCAAGGCCACCCTGGGTATCTATCGCATTATGGGCTGCGAGCAACTGACCAGCACTGAGGTGGTCCTGCAGGCACTGGAGATGGCCTACACCGATGGGATGCAGGTGATCAACATGTCATTTGGCGTGCCCTCCGGTTGGTCACTGTGGGCTGAAGATCTGGCGGTGTCCGCGCTCATGGCGAAGGGCGTGTACGTGGTGGCCGGAGCCGGTAACGATGGCGACAACACCCTTTGGGCCATCTCGTCACCGGCCACCGGGGAACTGAGTTTGGCGGTCGGCGCAGCAGAGATTCCCGAGTACTACAGTCTCTACCTGAACGTCACCGCCAACGGCACCACTACGATTCTCTCGCGTTCCGACCAACAGCGGTACCTTCCAGCCGTCAACTTCCTGAATGTGCCCGTGATCCGCGGGTTCGGGGCTTCCGGCAGTGATGACGACGACCTGGCCTGTGAGGAACTGGCCGTGCCAGCCAAGGGCGCGGTCGTTGTGGTGCGTCGCGGTGTGTGCGATATGCAGACCAAGGCCTCATTCGTCCAGAAGGCCGGCGGAATTCTCATGATTGTCTACAATAACAGCACGTCCCCACTGGGAACCCCTGCCTACGATAGCGATACCATGACCCTACCGTCTTTCAGCGTTGAGAACGAGGCCGGTACGACCCTCATCAACCTTCTTCGGACGGGTCAAAACGCCACCATGTCGGTCGACACGAGCATGCGTGTTTGTAAGAACTCCGCAGTCGGCCAGCCCTCCTGGTACTCGTCGTGGGGACCGGCGCCCGAGGGGTATATCAAGCCCGACCTCTTAGCCCCGGGAACCAACATCTACTCCACCGTACCTGTGAACATGGGCAGCTACAACTTGCTGACGGGCACGTCCATGGCCACCCCGTACGTTGCCGGTGCCATAGCCCTAATGCTTGAGTCTAATCGTCGTGGATCTCAGCAGCAGCTCCTCAACTCGTTCGTCAATACCGCCACGTTGCTCTATAGTTCCCCAGGGGTCCCGTACTCCCCCGCGCAGCAGGGAAACGGCCTCATCAATGTGTACAACGCACTCACCGCTACGACGTCCATGGACCGGTTCATCAATATCGCGACCGGATATCTCACCAATATGGACAAGAATTTTCACAAGACCATCGAACTTACCAACCATGGCAACACTCCCGTCACTTACAACTTTGAGTTCCTCTCCAGTGCCGCCTACTCAGCCTTCACCAAGGATAAGGAAGCCGCCATTCCGCCCCGGCCCGCCAAGAAATACCTGGACTCCTTCTTCCACCAGAAAAAAATGTCGGCCAATCCGGGAAGTTCCATCCTGAACAGCGTTGCCATCGACCCCCGTGCCTTCGATGCCGATCAGCGGATGGTAGTGGGCGGGTTTATCAACGTTTACCCGGCCAAGGGAACCGTGGGTGTCAACCTCACCATACCGTTCCTAGGGTACGCCTTCGAACCCGAGAACGTCCCGATGCTGGCTAGCTCCTACAATGACATTCCGCTGCCTTGCATGTCACGCCGCAGTACCAGTGAGATCATCCCTAAGTCGGGCGTATTTACGATGGTCGGTGATGACTTTCCGGTCATTATTTACCGACTCCAGGCTCCCGTGGCCCGCGTTCGCGTCCGCATCACTAAGGCGTCCGACCCGAGCCACATCCACGCCGCCGTTACCGAGAACTTTTTTTCCTACCTCTCTAAGGCCATGCCCTCTGGGCAGCCTTACATCACTTACGCTTGGGACGGCCGTGGTTACCACTACAACACCCCCAGCAAGATCATTGACCTGCCCAACGGAAGCTACCATCTGCTCCTGTCGTTTTACATGACCATGAATGTCACCAACCCGAACACCTACACCTCACCCGTCATCACCATCAAGCGGCCCAAGAAGAACGTCTAAACTCATGGTTGGGACCCGACCATGGTGGGTTTGCACTAGTGTAGGCTTGGCCGCCTTGGTTTGTCCCCATGGAGTTTATTATTACTATATATTTTGCATATTTGTTTCTAATTGTTTTCAACCGGCGGGCCTGCCCGCGTCGTCAATAAATCGAAGGTCTAAGATTATTTCCAATGGGGCTACTGTAATCAATAAGACTAATCCATCAACCTGTATTTGCTTGAAAATGTCAGTAACTGAAACCGTGGGCGTTTTAGTCTTGATTGCCAGACACTTTTGAATAGTCTCTGGCAAGTTGGGGGGTTAGGAAAGCCCATTCCATTGAAATTCTGACCACTATGCATACCAAGCGTTTTCCTAGAATCACCTTGTCACCGGTTACTCCACTCGGTTTCTGTATAAATACATATTTGAAGGAGACAGTAATGTATCGGGAGGCTAATGTTTGTTGTATGGGCTAGTGTCAGTTGGGTAAGTGTGGGCCGGTCTAGCCCTAGGAATGTGGAGCTGGTGCCGATGGTATAGTCCACATTAGCAGCTGGGACATGGATCAGTGAGCCACATCGGACGAGGGGTGTGGGTCGGGGTGGTTGGAGTTGGCTTACGCTTTGGAGGAGCGAGAGGCTGATCATATGGACTAACTAAAGCTAGAAGCCGGGCAGCCCAATCGTATACCCGACCGGAAGACGAGTGCTGTGGAAGTGTGACGGGTATGTTGTTGCAGATTGCGAAAGAAATAGTAGCTGTCCCACGTTAGGACGGGGAAGGGATAATATACGGGGTGACCTGCCTGACTGTGACACTTGAGTACGCGTACTGTTCACAACTTGTACCGAATAAAGGAACAGGTTCGGTTGAGGTTGACATGGATGTCCTGGAGCTGACTTGTAATTACCCGTCGACTTGGACAAAGGGTTGCGAGGAAAGAGGAGGGGTAATCCCACGTTCTCTGAGGAAGCCTTGAAATCTTGTACTCAACTCGAGGCACACGCCATGAAACCTCTTCGCTGCCGGCCACTGCGTGGCGTTCGGTAGAGGGCAGTGCATGATGGGTGTTGGACACCCCTATGCAGCCGCCCTAGATATTGGTAGGCGGACGCTAGATCTCGAATGTCGGCGACGATGGTAAGCCACAGCCCAGCTGTGCGGAGAGAGAGAGAGATTGAAGGGGGCGCCGCTTCCAGCACAGTAAATGTACGCGGTGCGCCTGCGCCCAATTAGTACTTTCGGACTCTACGTGAGCGACAGGATCATATATCAGTTGCTGACTGATTAGTAGCGGCGATTGACACATGTAATGTCGAGTAGATGGTTGCAGAAGGGGGAATTGGTGGTCCATCTCGCTCTTTTCCTCGCATACCACCCCTCTACCTCTACGCCGCCCATGGCTGCCGTTGACGATCCCTCCGCACCAGATCGCCGCCTGACCAACCAGCTAGCCGCACCTCCCCCCATGTTCGCTCAGCTTCAATCCTCAGCAGTCCGTTGATCAACCTACGCGGTTCCCTCCTCTTTCAATCCCCTGCTTTTTAGCCTGTCGATTTTGGTCGATTACCGACGTCCAGACCCATGGATTAGGCCGAGTTTGTCTTGTCCCCGCTGCTAACACCCTCCTATCTTCAAGCACCCACGTATACACTGGTGATGTCCCAACTAGGTTCCCGGGGTTGATTTCATTAGGTTAGCCTTGGTTCCTACTGGCCTCTAAATATTTGAACCCCGTCTTGGTTGTCCGGAAGCTGGCGGGTTAAAAGGAGCTTGTCGTTCGCTCACTCAGGAATGCCTCCCTTTCTCTTCTCTTTTAGTGTCGAGTGTTACGGCAGTTTTATCTCTCCATCGGCATCTCAGGTCCATCGTTTTTTCCCCCAACCCTGTCTGCTTCCAACCTTCTTAACTCGACTGTCTCGTATCGGCACACACCCGCTCCTGCTGGCCACCCTCTTCAGTGCGCCACCAACCCCGTTCCTCCGGGACAAACCCACATCCTGTGCCCCATACAACCGTATCTCCGGTTCGGCTGAAATTTTTCTACGTACCACTTGATTTTAGGTGCGGCCATTACCCCTACACCGCCTGCCGTTCCCCGTATTTGCCAAGTCGGGCTGCCCGAGGCCTTTTACCACCTCCCCACTGGTACCGCCACCGGTGGCTCGCCCGGTCATCGCCTCTCCGCACATCCAGCCCTGCCCAGCCGGCCGGGTGGCTTCTCCTTTCGTCACACCAGCCTACGCTCGTCGGGAGCCATTGGGCGACGAGTTGTCCCTACTACATCATGAGTACCGGCTACCTGCGGATCCTCGTCGTATTCTTGGTCTACTTATGCAGCCTTGCGGCGGGTGTGGATGTGACCTTGAACATCGATGCCCTACTCCTTAACAGTAACGTGGCCGTGTTTCAGAACCTCACGTCGGCTAATCTTCTCAACAACACCAACACTACATCCTACAATCTCATCACCAGTTCGAGCAATGTCAATACTGTAAGTACCGACTGTGGCCGCTGCCGCACTAGGGCAACCCCTGCTGGCCTACGCCTCGGACCACTTGGCTAATACCGTAGCTTACCCGCCTCCAACCTACTGTCTACTTCCGTATGCCCAGGGCGTCTTGTTTAATTTCCGAGGGTCGGCCAACCCGCAACCTTTCACCAACCTCTCCAACATCGCCGTGGTGAACATGAATGAGATACAGGTCACGCTATCTTATCTATCGGTCATGTCCACCATGAATGTCGCCCTTATACTTGCCTACAATGGCGACGACAGTGCCATGATGAGCGTGTCCCAGATACGCATGAGCCCCGTAATCGCTCTCGATCCAAGCGCAGGCTCTGCCTTGCAAGAGCTTATCGACCAGACGGCGAGCCCGGCCAATAACGAAACCAAGCCGGCGCTCCCAAGCCCTTACGGCCAGGTTTTAGACCAGTTCGATGCAGCGGACGCGCAGGACACGTACCACCACCGATTGTACGCCCGTCTCTCCTTCGCCAACAACGGTAGTAAACTGGTCGAGGGGGGCGGCGGCGGCTCCACAATAGGCACGGCCATCGGCCTGGGCTGCTTTGGTGGGATCCTCGCCTTGCTCATCCTGTGGGTATGCTACCGGCTGCGCCGCCGCCGTCGTATCGTCGAACAGGAACGTCGCGAGCGCCGCGAACGCGGTATCGATTCGCTGGCTGACATCCTCCGCGGTGTCAAGGTAGCCCCACTCGACCCCGACCACCTGCCGTATCTGCGCAAGATTCGGCTCACCAAGGAAAACATTGTGACGTTGGGACTCCAAAACGCCATAAGCACTATCCGCAGCTTACGTGACCTTTCTATACTGTCTGTGACGCGACCCGAGCGCAGCTACGGCAGCCGGCGGGGTAGTCGTGGGACCTCTTCTACCGTCGAGGAGATCAGCAACCGCAGTAGTCGTAGTGACGGTGGAAAGAAGCAGCCGAAGGGTTCGCAAGATAGTTGCGATTCCATGGGGTCCGACATTTCCGATGGTATCAAATCCGTTAACCCCTACGGCTATGACGAAAACCACCGCGAACTAAGCATACCAGCCCTCATGTCCCACGTAACGGACTCAATGCGATCCATAGGCTCTACTGGTGCCGGTTGTACTACGGATAAGGGCCGTCCGTCGTGCACTATCTGCCTGGACCGATTCAGGTCTGGCCACTACGTCCGCCGGTTACCTTGTAAGCACGTCTTCCACCGGCGCTGCGTTGATACTTGGCTCCTTACCAAGTCAGCGGTCTGCCCGCTCTGCAAATTCGACTGTTCCCATTACTGCTCTGTCAAGGTGATGTTCAATAAGGACAGGGTCGACATGAGCATTAGCAATATTAGCGACAGCGACACCAAAATCGACGTTTCGATGCCCTAGTTTGCCGCACATGCTAGAGTATTTTTCAATATCATATATGGACGCTCCGGTCTTTAATGCTTTCCATATTGATTTCTACTCCCTTTGCAACCTTGTATTTTAATTATCCATCCATTCATATATATATCTCTTTGGGAGTAGAGGTAGAGTCTTGCCTCCTGTAATAGGTGAAATCCGCCTAGAAGGAAACTAAAGGCTGATAGTCAACGCAAATAAAAACTAAACCACCAAGCGGCTTACGAAACCGGGCAGTGCTGGACAAGGGTGTATTGATTATGTGACAGATGTCTTTTACTGGGTAGAAGCCTTAAAGTAACGTTTATACTAGAAGGATGTCCTGCATCGTTTGTAGTGGCTAACGGTTGGGTTAGGAGAAACCAAGTGACAGCAGTGCGTCGCGGGGCTAGCGTCAAAGCTGAATACACAGACGGCTGTCGGGCCGATAAAGGAATACTATTGACAGGAAGTAAGCCCTAAATGGATAGAGATGGAATCACCTTTCAAAAATAGGGCGACGTCCTACAGATCGGGAAGGTTGACGTTGCTGAAAATGGACAATATGTATGTATAAAATAAAGGAGGATAGGTGGAGAAATGGATGAGGGTGCCATGCCTGATCGGGTCAGCCGTTTTAGGCACGACACTTCCCTCATCTCTTCCTTTCCTTCGATATATACCTTCGTACCTCTAGGTCGTTATGAAGGTACCCCACATATCAGCCTGTCTAACTTGAGATGGCTACCCACCTACACAGTTGCTCTGGCAACCAGTGCGGGCGGTGAAAAAATCCTACACCTTGACTCTCCATTGATGTATTTACAGTAGACCTCGGTCAGACAGAGCATGGTGAACCGGGATGTTGAATAACGTGTGAATACGGCGATTGTGATTGCTGCCTAATGTATATATATAAATAAAAAAAAACTATATCAGAGGGTGGCCCAGTAGATTATGGCACATCGTAGCCTTGATGTCATAAATTTATTACCCCCTGCATGATGCGAAGGTGTGCACTAAAAATATATCCGTGACTTGTGAAATCTAGAGCGGTTATCAAGGGGTGGGAATGTATACTATACAGCAAAGGTAGTTCTGCAGGCGAAAGTCAATGTGGACCGTAACACATGGCTGACTGTATAAAGATAAAGCATGGACGCAGCGAATCTTCAGTTGGTCAACTTTCATTCAGGGTAGTGCGGCGCCAATTTGGCAGGGAACGATCGCTCCCACCGTGCCATCAGGGCGAAGAATCACCATGTCTGAAGTTTGAAACTAAATACATACTACTGAAAAAGCGGTAAAGGTCAACCCGGCACTAGTATAGGCGATACAAAATCGTTGGAGACCGTCAAGCTGGAGGTCTCAGATTGCAGTGTTCTAGATAAAGCCTTGGGGAGCCAATGATGGTGAGTCAATTGGTATAACCCATTCCAGGATTGAAACATTTCCGACTTCACGCCTTGCATTTTTAACCATCCATCAGTACTTTAAAAGAAACCCCTCCCTCCCTCACTCTACCCAAGTTAACCAGGCGTGATGTGTGAGCCCTTTTGTTAATTATTACTGTGAGGGTCACAAGGCAGACTATATTCGAGCCCAGCTAACCACCGACTAGCTTGCTTCCTTATGGACCACTAGTGCCTTCAAGATGATCCCCGGTCTAGCCACCTGTCGGACGATATTAGCAAAGTTCACGGGGCCATAGCACACCCAAGGTGATGCTGACTATTGCTCTTGATCTGGTGTGGCTTGTTACACCCGAATGGCAAGCCCCCGGGAGTTGGGGTCTCCACCGAACTCTATGGAGAGTACGGGCTGAAGCCCATGGTCCAGGCCTGGGTGGAGGTCTGGACCATCCTCCATGACTCTACCACGATAATACACCACCACATTGTGCTGCAGCTACCCAGGCCTACATTGCCACCTTTTAACTCAAACTTATTCCGGTTCCTCCTTACAGTCCAGACCTGGCCCCCTTGTGACTTCTGGCTGTTCAGGAACATCAAACAGCGGCTGAGGGGTAATAAGTTCGTCATGGTGGAGGCGGTCGTGGACGCCTGGCGATCGGAGCTAGCTAAGGTCCAATCAAATGCCTCTAGAGCCCGCTATGCTAGCTGGATAGGAAAAGATTACCGAGTGATACAGAGTGGTAGTAATTATTATAAATGCTATTTAGATTTAAAGAAACTAAAATTTTATAGGGTACCCGTAACCAGCTCTCACCTCCAGTGCTAAAAATGTGCGGCCCCCTCACCAACGCTCATGCGGCCATCTGTTACTTCGTCCTCCCTCTTAGCCCTTGGCTCTATGGTGGCGTCAATGGGTATTATACTGTGATGGCCGTTCGGCATGTGGCAGGTAGGGAGACCTAGGTGGCGAAGCAAATGGGCAGAGGGCGCAGAGACAGTATGGCTTACAAATATGTACAGGTGTTTCACACTGGATTTTTATTAGACTGCGCTCTGCGCTTGTCTATATATACACCCGACTTGGATAGGATTTCGAATACCAACTACATACATGTGGGGGAAGACGGTACTGTTAACCCCCACATCGTTGGTAAGGGGAGAAGCAGCATCGCTTGCAGGATCCTTCTGGGTCGTCATCCGGATAGTCTATTGGTCGTCTTATGATTGGGGAGGTCCAATCGGGTGGACACCATAGATTTGCCCTGCTCCGACGACCAGGGGTAGAGGTCACTTGGTTCCCACTGAGGTGCTCCCCTCCACCTTTCTTTTCTTATTGGGTCGGGCCCGCCCCTCTTCTATAATAATGCAGCAGGTGGTCCCTCTTGATCAGCTCAGCCAACCGCCAAATACACCCGCCCTCCAGGCCTTGACACCGGCGATTGCCGCTGTTATGTGTCAGCTTCGCAACTGCCGCAGCTTCAGGTGCCGCCTACTGGGCAACCAGGCCCCCAGCCCTGACCCTCCAGCGCCGCCGAGTTCGCATCATCCCTGACTATCACGATTTTATCTACTTCTCTCTCTGACCCTCCCAGGGCCATGCCCCCTTTTTTTCACACCTTCCAATAATAACCGCCACTATGTCGAGTGTCACACAAGGCATAGTATACCCGGCAGGACTAATTACCAACGCTAGTCCTGCCGGGTACAAGACTGGTGGTAGACTTGCGCTAAAGCGCAGCCTTGCTGATATATTAAGTAAACCCAATCCACCACCACCTCCACCTCCTCCTGCTATTGCCAGGGCTAAACGATCTCCCTCTTGCCTGAATTGACCAGTCAGACACATTTCGCTGCATCCTCCCCTCCTGTTCCGCATTGCTCATCCACGTTCCTCGCGTATCGATTCTCTACCCCCTCATGCCGTCTGCATTCCGTCTCGAGGACTACGACGTGAGTCCCATCACGGGCTTCCTACCCGAGCAGGAGCCCGCCCGTCGCTTAGCCGATTCCTACTATACCCCCTGGCTGGTGCTCAATGAGGATCTCCAGGCCCTTCAGCTCACCGGAACGTTGCGTGCCCGGGTCGAAGAGGTAAGTTACAATCTTTTTTTAAATTTTTAATTCCACCGTATCTGTCCCTTTTCTCCCCATGGTCGATTTTCCGAGTGGAATATCTGGGCGGCAGAGCTACGGCAATAGGCCAGTAAAGCACACATTCAGCGGGCGACTTCGCCCCACAGAATGGACACAGTGGCGCATCATGTCCGTCTCCCCTTCTCACTCTATACTGCGATCTCGACTTGAGGGTGGAGAGGAGGAGGGGGGGCATGTAAGCCATCCGAAGACTTGTCGGCCTCTAGTGATAAATGCAGGAGGTTTCACACTGACACCCGGTATGCGCTGCTGAAGCCTGTTCATGCATAATCTTGGCATATTCAGGTTTTCTTGACGGAAGACGGAGAGCCACAGTCACAGAGGTGTGGGCAGCCCGACCCCGCCTTGTGCCCCTCTTGGACTCTCACGCCCACATTTTCACCTTCGGCACGTTGTGACTGCCTTTCTGCACCTGCACCCTGTCGGAACCACAATGGAGGCGCTAACCTGCTCACCTATTTCCCCCCTCGTCTGCACCCTCGTTCCCACCACTTACCATCTCATATACCTCCCCTGACCCCCATATGACCTGGTCGATCGCTTTTATCGCCTGACCCGTCTTCATGACGTAACCCCTTCATCCTCCGACCGGCTGGTGCATACCGTTTCCCCTCATCGACCCTTTGCGTACACCGTACCAGCTGCCCGTTTTAACCATCGATCGCCTGATTGACGAGCGCGAGCGGCGGTGGGCCTACACCATTTTGGGCTTCCTGGCCCATACCTACGTGTGGTGTGACCGCCGGCACGTCAAAACCAGTCTGCCCGCCGGGATCGCGGTTCCCTGGGTCCAACTGGCTTGCACACTGGAGCTGCAGCCCGTGGTCTCCTGCGCCTCGGTCGTCCTGTGGAACTGGCGTAAACTGGACCCGCAGGGCCCTCTCGACCTCACCAACGTCACCTCCCTTCAGACTTTTACAGGCTCGACCGACGAGACCTGGTTTTACCTCATTACGGCCGCCGTGGAGGCTCATGCCATCCCGATCCTTCGGGCCATCCCGGCCATGCTGACCGCCATCGATACCCAGGACACCCGCGCCGTCTTGGCCTTCCTGCACGAGATGCGCGGCGTACTCGCCGACCTTCCGGCCCTTTTGAACCGCATGTACGAGCACTGCGACCCGCACATGTTTTACACCAAAATCCACGCCTTCCTCACCGGGTGGAGTAACCAGGCCGCCACAGGTCTACCGCACGGGTTACTGTACAAGGGCGTCGACGACGTTGGTATCGACCCGAACGACCACGCGACCCTCATCGCCCGGCACCGCACCCACGCTGGCGGCAGCGCGGCCCAGAGTTCCATTATCCAGGTGCTTGATATAGTGCTGGGCATCCAGCACTACCCGACGGGCCAGCCCCGGGACCAGCGGTCCATCGCTTCACAGAATGATCCGGACCTGCGCCGCGGTAATTACCTGGTAGCCATGCGCGCGTATATGCCTGGCCCGCACCGTCGATTCCTCGAAGACCTTGGCCGGCAATGTCACCTCCGCGCATTTGTCCAGGACCAGGGGGCCCCCGAGATCCTCGCCACGCTACGGCGTACCGACCCCGACGAGGCCTGCCTTCGCGAGGACATGTTGACCACCTATAATGACTGTGTGGGCCACGTGCGCCGGTTCCGCGACGCCCATATCCAAATGGTGACGCGCTACGTAGTTAGCCCCGCGCGGAAGTCGGGAACGGCCACCGTGGCAAATGCCACAGCGCATCCGACCCCATACTCTCATGGCGAACGGCCGCGCCAGCACATGACCACCGCGCCGTTAGCGTCGCACGACCCTGCTTGGACACCCAAGGCTACACCCCCCGTCGACAGTATACCCAGTACCCCTACCGAAAAATCTGCCCAGGTTTCCCCTCACCTACCCCCTACGGCGGGGGATGAGTTCTTCCTTAGCGTCCGGACCCGGACCATCCCCACCAGCCAAACTAGTATCCCGTCTTCGTCAGATTCAACCGCTGCACCGAGCGAATCGGAGGACTGGCCCGTCAGCCCTCCACTGGATTCGCCAGTTTCTCGTTTCAGTCTGAGCGGTCTACGGCGGGCAGCTACCACCTGGATTTCCGCCAAGGCCTCGCCGACATTTGAAACAGATTCTTTTACCTTACCTGCCAGAAATGCTCCTTCTTCTTCTACTACTACGATTAATGCCATCGCCGCCTCCACTTTTATGGGCTCTACGACGCCTCAGAGCGAGAACAGACCCTCCAGCCGGCGGGTCTCGGAAGGCGGAGAAACAGCCGTCTCTGACCCCAGCAGCCCGGTCAATTCACTCTTGGTAGCTGTCGACCAGCCGCGGCAACAACCGGTGGTCAAGTCCCCCGCCGTGGCCGTCATGCCCCGGACAGGTCGTCAGGAGCTTCTGGGTTCCGGTGGTACTAGTGCTATTAAGTTTCTCAAGCAGGTGCGGGATGAGACCACCGAGGGGCTGTTGCACTAATTATCGTACCAGTCCAGATGGGTAGGTGGGAGAGAGCGAGAGAGAGAGAGTGTGTGTGTGGTTGCCCTTGGAGATGGTGCGCTTTTACACAGCTCAAACGCCAGTATACCACCAATACTGCATACTGATGTGTGTTACCTGCTTTAATATTTTGTTTCGTTTATGTCAAATAGAGATAGGCACTACTCAGGATAGAGTCTTCGATTACTTTTTTTTTTACATACAATTCCCCTTCGTATGACACTGAGCAATTGCCCACTCTCATCTCTTATATTTTTTAGCGTCTGTAACCCATAACCCTTGCTACAGGGTTCGAAATGCACTCCGCAGAGCTAAGCTTCTCCCCCTCCGAGCCTTGTCCGAACCATTGTAATCCTTTTTTGGGGACCCAGGCCGTCTTATCATGCGTTCCTGCCTTCCCCCACTCACTGGCCTTGACCCTACCAATATATTCCATACCGAACAGGAGCACAGGACATCCGTCCATTGATATTCTTCAACTATGGTACAAAAAACACGTCGCACAAGTTTGGAGCATGTTCTATTTCGTTGCGAAGCTTCGGGAGAGTAGAACCGAAGAGTGTCGCTGCGCAAGGGTACGCGTGTGGTTCGTCGGCATTGGAAAGGGCATCTTCACGACAATAAAATTCCGTCGAGCATAATTACGGCGACACAGCGGCGGTCTCAACCTCTCGCTCTTTCGTTATCTTCGCACCTACCTTTTTTGTTCACTATATTGTATCCCTTTGATATCCATCCATACTCACCGATTCACAACCCTGGTCCCAATTTATCTCGAGAATGGATGGCCTTGATTGTGAGCGGAGTGCTCTTTCAATATTATAGATCGTTTGGGCTGCGGATATATGAGTGGTCACTTTCAAACAAAGCGCTACTTTGTCTTCTGCCGCATGTCCCCCCTCTTGATTGGCTGGTGAGACTGCCGATACAAGCGTCTTTATTCTGGCGAGAAAAGTGCGCCGAGAGTCAATCGGTCGTCGCGTCTCCAAAAAAAAATTACAACTGCGAGTGTGAAAACAGGCGGAGGGGCGAGCGAGACAATGGAAAAAGCGCCTTGGTTGTACGACTCATACCATGGCCTGATGTGTCTCTACGGTCCTGGGTCCTGGTGTCACGGACGGAAGGAAGGAGGGGTCGGGCGGGAGAACGGGAGGGGGAGCACAGCGTGCCGCTTGAATCAGCTCAACCCCCTCCCCTCTGGTCAACCACCACGACGGCCGAATATTTAGGTATCTACCTAGCGAACAGTAAGCCAATTTCGCTTGTATATAAAGCCTCACCTTGTCGACCTTATAGTCAAGGTTCTCAGAATCAAACCCACATCGTTTCCCCACTGTCTTTGACACGCGTCTCTATTATACAATTGCGATACCTCTCCGCGTTTGCCTCTGGCTTTAACCATCTACTTTCCTCTACGCGTCACTTTCCCTCCACTCCTCCCCACTCCCACCCCTCATCCACTAGCGCTTATTTGTCATGCTACGCATCACTGTTCTGTTCGTGGCTCTCCTTGTCTTTGTCAGTCAGTCTTTAGCCGCCCCTGGTATACCATTTCTGTCAGACGCGGCAAATAAGGTAAAAAAACTTATACGCCGGCCAAAAGAAACCCCTCCCTCTCAACCTTGGCGCCCTTTTAGTAAAAATAATGCAGCACTGCCCAACCCAGGTCGTACATCTGTACCACCGCCCCCTAAACGGACCAGTGCACCTCCCGCTCCAAACTCTGGCGACACTAAACTGCCGTTATATTATTAGGATACATAAAGGATTGTACTATCTCCTTTCAATGTCCTATCCATTGCGGTAGACATCGTTGGGTGACCTATTAGTATCGAGTGGACCACCGAGTTTGCTCATGATCAGCGTTGTAACCCAAAACCCAGACCTCTGATCCATATCCCAAGTGCGGCCAACTGGTTGCCTCTCTGTCCCAGGCACTGCCTCCCGACCTTGGTGACGGCGCCTCAGAGTAGCAAATCAATGGAAGGTCTACCCTCCTATCCTTACGGTGGCCCCACCCTTCCATCACCTTCATTATCCAAACCGGGTGCCACATGCTATCCTTTTTGGGCCTTGTCTTCTATATTTGATTTATCCCCGATCCGACAGCTACCTAGCCGTCTCTCCATTCCCTGCCGGAACCTGGTCCTGTCTCGGCCTGTCGTCTTGGATCCTCTAGCCTAAGCTAAATAGTTACTATGAAGGATGTCGGGCATTCTTCCAATAAAAGAGACCTACCGGCCGCCATTCAATATAACAGTCGTTGCTTAAATTATCAACCCCTCGTCTAAAGTAGGGCTTAACCACTAGTATTCTTTAACCAAGTATACGCCCACCGCAGGGACATGCTTAATATCACTTTACTGTGGAGCTGGGGCAGCCCTTGCGACACCTTTCATGTTGGCTAACCTAAACCGTATGTTCAGTCATATAACCTCGGCCTCTCACATCCCCTACAGTTTCCAAGCGGGACGTATGTAGGGTAGGCATGAACTCAAAGGGTTGGGTAAGTCTGGTGTGACGCCCATAAAAAAGGCCGCACAACGAATGCGCTAGTCCACAGCCTCGTCAAGTTACAGTCCGCCAGCGGTTGCCAAGCCTTCCATGCAACCGCCGGCAGGGTACGCTCGATTTCGACCTTCACTACTTAACATCCTCTACCCACTCGGGTCGCCACCCACCTCCATGGTTGCCTCTCTGTTGTGTTGCCTACTTACTTGAATTTGTGGCCAGTGCGTAGCACTCCCCACCTCCGGGTGGCTTTCCATCTCCCCAGGATACCCACCCCACCTGGCTACTTGTCCAGTGGGTGCCAGACCTCATTTATGGGCACCCCATACATACACATGACAATCTGTCGTGGGCCCTAGTCTGCCACCAGTGAGTTTGCTGGAATCATTTGAACACCAAGGCCCTGTGGTAGGGAGGATGCCGGATATGGAGTCTATAAAAGAGTAGAGGCGCAGGTGTAGAAGCGTGCATTGATCTTTCGATGCTGGCGCTATGCACGCCTTGGAACAGCTGGTCGTTGGAGCCAAGGGTAGTCTTTGGACTTTCGGCACGGTGTCCTTGGTAGGTCTTCGGTCTGGTGGCCTTTGGTGTAAGGTCCGGGTGCGAGTAGTAGGAACAACGGAATACTCAATTGCGAGTCATTATTGGGGAAATGAAAAGGTAGCGCTATCAATGTAGGCGAGGGATGGTGGGCTGGTCGGCATGGGGTATCTTGCGGTTTGGCAGGGTAGCACTGTTGGGAACAACAGGGCCACTGCCTGCCCTGCCCCTGTCCCTGTCTAGTTCACCGGACGCTCTTTTGATAGGGGATTTAATTGGTGGCTATTTTCCAGGGAGACGTGTCCCGCATTGAAGGGTTCTGGCCGGCCGTAAAAGAAGGTGCAGTTGGCGGAAGGATGTCCCAGTCAGACATCTAATTTAGTGTCACTGTACTGGGCCAAAGAGCCTTATGAACAAGTGTGTATACTATGGATTTGCACAGCTCACTTGGAGGCGGAGGTCGGACATGGATAATGCTGTTGGATCAAAATAGGTTGGTATGGCTACAGCATAAACCGTGCAACAAACACTGCTTTGGGGTCAAATGTGAATTGCAGTATTCAATTGGTCACCTTGGCTAGCCCTTGGTCATTTCTTCTTTGGTATTAGGGTTTGTGATGACTAGCAACCCCGATTTGCACCTCACAAGGCTTTCAAGAGAGTTTCGTTCCGATCTTCGGCGGTCAATTGCCCACTGTACATTGCTTATGGATCCCAACTGGGCTTCCTAATACATAGTGGTATCCTTATTATCGCACCCAAAGCCACCGCTGCCATCCAGACTCCTCCTCCCCCTCCCCATGCCCCACTAGCCCTCT
>JANBPT010000665.1:0-26743 GCA_027575765.1 Tieghemiomyces parasiticus
GAGTGATAAGGTATCGGGCAAGATATTCACCAGTCAGTATCGGGTCGACAGCATGTAGGCCCGCGTCCCCCGTTAGTTGCCCGTACCCGCTTCGCCTGGCGATTGATACTTTTACTCAAGCCGTGTCGGCACTATATCCCTTCCCTATGGTTTCGCTCGAGGATTCTAGGCGCTTCAACTAGGCCCTCGGGCTCTCCCAGTGACCACCATGTTGATGATTATTGGCACCACTTCTCCCGCCGCCGCGATATTCCTCAGCGGCCTTGAACTTTCTTTTTTTTCTCTTTCTTTGTACTATGATCCATCTACTGAGCTACGCTTATCACAGTAAAGTCATTAACTGGCATCTCTGAATGATGTGGCACACAATATAAAACGTAAATTAACAAAGGATGGGGGGATCAATCCCGTGTAGCAGGCACTTTGGCGTCAACTATTCAGCTGACTAAGACTTCACGGCATCGGCCTCGTACACTTCGGGGTCATCAGCTGGGGCGAGTCATGTGTAGGTTCAAAGGCAATGATGGCATGGTTGGTTAATACAGTAGTGCGAGATCAAAGATTAGATTGGTTAGCAGGTTAACGTGGCCGTGAGAGCCGAGCACCATACTGATCAACGAACGGGGCAACTATTTCGGCGGGGAGGAATCCCACCGGCATCTTCCAGGCCTTCGCACCGAGGACTTACCGGCAGTCAAGGTGACCCAGTAAATATAAAGTAGACAGAGACTGATGGTGGTCAATAGTGTCGCTAAGAGGAGACCGTCGGTCGAGCCGTTTGAGCTTTCGCAGAGCGGTACGCTGCCAGCATATAGGAAAACCTGACCGACGGCGAACACCAGTACAGCTCCGTAGAGATAGACTAGCCGCCCGAGGCATGAGGCAGGGGGGACAGGAAAGTTAATCAGCACCATTGAATACCATAGCCGGTTAGTTACCCGGTCAATCGTGGTCAGAAAAATATCCTACACATTGCGTGGCAGTAGAGAAAATGCGCACCAGGTTGGTCGCCCCGGAACGATTACCAGAATCCAGGACTCTGCTTGCAGTTCCGTGACTTTCGTTGGCCCCGTACGGTGATTGGACCACTCGGCAGGGCTCTTTCCGAACTCCCTAGGGTTTTAACAACCGCGGAAGGAGGGGACACTTACGTAACGGTCGCCGGATGGCCAGGAACCGTACCACGAGGAAGGTCTGCAGGGCCAAATAAGTTCCAATGGATACCAGGGGCAGGGTTACGTAGAGCGTGAAGATAGCCGGAGAATCCAGTCCACCGATCCCGTCAAGGGGGATGAGAGCTGGGGTGAGGCCGAGACGGGTATCTAGCGCCACGTACAGCGCAATCCCGAACAGGACGGCCGCGGTGGCCAGCAGGATAGTCAGTGAGATCCAGCCGCCGTCGGGTATCAACTGGTAGCCGGTGAATCCGTTGTACAGGAGACACCAGAAGGTGGCGGCGACGAGGGCGACGTAGATGCAGGCGATCCACGGACTGATATTGGGGAACGTCCAGCCCACCGTCAGGATTTGGGCCACCAGGACACAGGCGTAGAGCAGGTACAGGTACGAAAACTCCTTACGGCCCACGCCCGTCAGTCGACCCTTGACGCGGCAGCAGAGGTAGGTCACGACGACTAGGCACACCAGGGATACTACAAAGTCGCCCGGATTGGTGAAAACCACCGACCCGTCGGCCAGGGTGGGGCCGCTGGCCTCACACCTGGGCGGCGGGCGTCGAATGAAGATACCGCACACGGGCGCGTTGCATATTTGGCACACCTCGCGGAAACTACCGTAGTGCATGGCACGTCTAGGCCCCAGTGACTAACCGGTAAGGACTCGGCGGTCCGCCTAGGGAAGGGTGTGGAGGGGGGGGCGGCGGAACCTACAGAGGTACTGGTGACAGGTCCTGCGTAGTATCCGACTAGGTTGCTCAGCGGCGAAGGTCGCTGGGAAAAAGGTAGACGCTTCTTGATATTGGAGGTGGACGACGGTGCGTGTTTGATGTTGAAGGACGTGTCGGTCGAATGAATACGAGAATACTGGAGCGGGTCAAAAATGGCGGGCCAGGGAAAGTATAAACCAGCTATCGGTCTACCTTCGGCGGCTGGTAAGGGCATTAGGAAGTGGTGGCGAGGAGGAGGAGGAGGAGGAGGGAGGGGGGCTGCCAGAAACTAGCCTTGGCCCAGCACTGCCGACTACAGAGCAACTGTCCCCGCCCTTCCAGCAGCAGTGCCCGAGATGACAGCGGTGGAGAGAGGGAGGCCTGATTAAGGAGACCCCGGCTGCAGGTCCGAGCCAGCCAGGTAAAGGAGGTAGCGAGGGACATCCAAGTCTACACCCTGCCTGTCCACGCCGCCGTTCCTCTAACGCGCCCCTTTCGTTCATCTCACAGACATAAATCAGTACGATGCTGAATCGCGTAGGTCTTTTAAGGAGTCACGACGTCTCCCGCTATGCAACATGACAGGTCAGCCCTGCAGCCTGCTGTTGGCTCGTCCCTAGATTCGGTGGTCAACCGTTTCCGTGTAAGATAAATGCACTAAGCCAGGTGTGGTCAGGAAAAAACACCATTGACAAAGCGAAAAGAAGGGCCAGTTTGGTCGTGCGTCGTTTGTGGCCGATACTTTGGAAACGATGGCCTGCCGGATCATGCCTCTAAGGCACCCAGCAGTGACTCTAGACGCTCAGTAAGGGTGAGGGTTTATAAAACTAGCAATGCCAAATCTTTATCTTGCAGATAGATTATGAAGATTTTAGATACAGTGGGTCGTTTGGCATAACCCCCGATTCAGAGACCAGACATTCCACACCGCACAATGCGACTTGCCATATTTCCACTCTCTACAGCTCCAGCGTCCCAGCCCCTCTCCTAATGCCCTACTGACAAGCTCGTAGCCTAGATACTCTATCGGTAGCTGAGTTCCTAGGATCTTATGCTCAAGGGAATACATACTAATCTAACCGTCATCTCGGGTTCTGCTGGCCCAGACCCCACCATCATTAACAGACGACCAGCCTGCTTTCGTACGGGTCACAGTTTTCCCTGGGGACGCCGGTTCAGCGGTTCCTCGGACCTTGGAGGGTCAGGTCACGGGCCCAGCCGGAGCAAGGACCCTGGCTGACCAATGCGCCTTTATCCAAGCGCTGTCATTCGTCCTCTAAGACCGCGCGCACGGCCTTACCATAAAGACTCTGGTTTGTATAACTCATCCAGTTAATAGATTACGTGTAACCTTCCTGACGGCTAACACCACTGGCATACACATTTTGATGGCCACTATCCTAAAATAGCTCACCCAACGCCCGCTGGCACTCATGGCCGGTCATGGTGTCCTGTGACTGGCCCCGTACTACTTCAACTACACCGAAGACGCTTCGCATCCGAGAGTTTCTAGGGGCAGCCCAATGGCCTTAGGTGTAATTTTTTTGTATGGCTAGAAAGAGCACTCCGAACTGTTTAGTGTGGTGATTATTTCTTGAAGTAGACGTTGACTAGAGCCCTATTACAGCCACCGCTAAGTGCTATTAGTGTGTGACCTATTGACTTGATTTCTCTCCTGCCCCTCATTCGTTATGAAATTTCACTTCGGATCCTTTCGATTGAATGCAAACGCTAATTTTACCACCATATCTATGGACCCTAGGTTTCCCACGGGTGAGCCGGGCCGGTCAGGCAGGGTGCGGGTTCCGTTTAAAAGGAAATAAAGTTAACTACAATGTCTGGCTCGGGGACAGTAAAAAAAGGGTGATAGAATCCAGACGTACTAGTACACACCCGGTGTCATTTCCGCCGCACGTGCTTGAGGATAAGAGTTACGATAAGGATGGCGATAATGACAAGCAGGATTATGACAAACTTTTGCGAGGTACCCTTTTTCTGGATACGGTTGCCCTATCAAGTAGACGCGGTCAGTTCAAGATGGAGGGGGCATATGGTGGTATATCGGGCAGGGCGGTTAGTAAGTTGCCAGCACTCAGGAACAGTTAATGGGGATTGAGCGGGGACCGTGGATCGCGCACTACTCCTGATGATGGCTACACCCACCTCGTCCAGTTCCTCGTTGGCCTTGACCACGTGGACCACTACCTGTTCGACATTGTAGTCGATACGGTCCAAAAGGGTGCCCTGGTCGATGACCATCGTTTGCATCTCCTTAAAAATTTCGGCTACCGTTGAGATGGACTTGGCGATTTCCTCAATCTCACGTTCACGTTCAGTGATGGTCGTGTCGTTGTCCTTCATGGTCGCAATCTGCTCGTCGGTGAGGTCAAAGTTAAATGACCGTTCCTGCGAGGCATCGACGGTACTCGAGGCGTCCACGGAAAACAGGTTTTGGTTCCGGCTACGGAGGCTTCGCATCTCTGACAAGTGGTGTGTATGGAGCGGTGTAAGTCGGGGGAGTCAGATTGGGGGTGTGAGCCAAGTTACTGGCCAGTAGAAGAATTAAGCTCGTACAACGGTGGGGGGAGGCGGAATCATAGCTCAGCGGTGCGCGCTCCACCTAAACCCTATTATGCCTTACTGTCGAGGTAGATGGACTGGCTCTTGCGGAAATCGGTGGAGAGTGTCTGCAACTTGGAGGCCATGGACGTGCGGATATTCCGGCCCACCGCCGCATCCTGACCGTCGCTCTCGGCTGATACAATGTGCTTGACCAGTTCCTGGCACTCGCGAAATTTCTGAAAATGAGAAAGGGTAGACATAAGGGGATCTTAGTTGGTCAGCACGGTAGGGGGCGTAAGCACTACGGGCGACTGGGCATACCAGATGCTATGGCGTAGATGCATGTAGGGAATACGGTAGCCTGCCACCCCTGCCTCGAATGGAAAGTTGTCTAGCACGTCGCACGCAGGAGGGGGGGGGACTTACTTTGGTGATGGAGTCGGTCATATCCTCGATGGCCTCCTCCTCCTCACGCCGATCGTCGAAGCCCGGTAATAGGTGCTTCTTATGAAGGGAGGCGAGGTACTTCACTACATGTCAGCGGTGACGGAGGTGATAGAAATAAAGTGGAAAAAATGGTCAGACAAGATAATCGCCTGTGACAACTATTCGAAAGTAGGGCCGAAAAGGGTTCATCCTAGCCAGAAGATGGCCGCCAGGGGCGGGGGCTAGGTTGAGGCACTTACTGTCATTGCGGATCTGGCCGAATTTCTCGTTAATTTCGTCAACCAAATCGACCCTGTATTGTGAAGTGGGATAAGGTTGTAGCAGAATCGTTAGTAAAAACTGAAGTGGAATAGCCGAGACACCTAATCCTCACCAACGATGCAGGTTGGAGAGGCCACCGCCCCTCGCAGTGGGTAGTGCAGTGGGCCAGGGTCTAGAGCTACAGTGGGCCCGTCCACGGCGTGATCGACGGGCCAGGCGTGCTAGTGTTATAGGATAGAGTAAGGACGGGAGCGGTGACATGGTAACAGGTGACCATTAGAGACAGAAATGGCATGAGAGAGAGGGGGGCAGTAGAGGTCCGAAGGGAACGATTAGGAGGCGTCCGATACTAAGCCTGCGCGCAGCGAGATAGGCCCACCTGGTCCACACGCTCCCGCCCGCCTAGATCACTTGGGCAATGGTCATGGACCAGGAAGGTTGCCAAGACTTACCGGGCTCACCATTTAGGGGGGAGGACGGCCATTTCGATGATGACATCGCCGGTGTCTAGCGGGCCCATGCCGCCGACCGACGGGGAGAAGGAAGAGCCGTCACGGATGAGGCCCTCTCGTTCGCTGCTGATGGATGATGCGGTCCCGCTGCGACCGCGCGTTCCGCCGCCGGGTGGCCGCTGCGACCGCGCCCGGTGTCGCCGATGGGTGTGGCCGAAGGAATTGCGATATTGGACAAAGAGGAAGGTGCGATTGCGGGTAGCCATGGTGCAGGAGGTACGATGTCAAGTGTAGACGGGCCGTAAAGAAGCTATACATTAAGTGAACTGGCTCGGCAACGACAGGAATTTGGGCGGAGTAGCGGAGCCTGGATGAGCGCCGTCCAACCGGCGCCCCATCTCCCCACTCGCCAGCCCTTTGAGAGAACAACGAACTGCATTCCTCACTTTCCCCTGGCCAGTGCCAAGATTCTGGGCTCAGCAATTCCTTGCGACTCGAACGAGCTCCGTGAAGCACTACTACCGGCATGGCATTCAGCCACTGTGAAAGGACTTGTGTGAAGCAAGTTTGCTCAGTCTGGGACTCGGATGCTGCAGGGCTGAGCTGGTGGATAGGAGAGGCGTTAAGAAGCTGCCGAGCCCCGCTCGCCACACCAGTCGGCAGGATGTCCGTCTGGGAATCAGGCCTGAACGGGGCGTCCTAAACAGGCCGCAGGGGAGGGAGAGGGCGATTGTGGCTGCTTAGAGAGACCGCCAAAGCCACCACGGCGTCCCCTTGCGACTGGCTCTGAACCCAGCTGACTGCGCCCTGCTCTGGCCTCGTAAGTCCGGTGCCGAACCTCGTGGTCGGAGGGGGGGGCGATAACCGGACAATCTCTTACTAAGCCAGGTAAGTGTCCAGGGGTGGTGGGTGGGAAGCTGGATACCGACAGCCGTGACCGCTTCGCTAGACGGCAAGCACCCTGGCCTGCCAACTGGGGCCTGGAAGGCCATGCGATACCCACTGTTTATACGCCACGCCAGATCGCCTCGGTCCGGGTGGGGAGGGGCTCGCGGCATGCCGCTCCAGTCTGTGCCGGGCCACGTACATTATTTGTCGGGAGCCCCGTCGTTCGTCTGAGCGACCGCGGAACTCTACCACATGTGGGTTGGACCTTGCACCGTCCACCTTGTTACCATAGATGGTAGGGGGGCAAATAGACAGGGTATTGTGGGACGGGGGCGAGTCCAAGGTAGATAGATATAAGAATGTCTGTGGCAGGCAGGCTGACGGTGGGGGGGGTGGGGGTTCTGGGCAGCCGCCCCCTTTGATCATCAAGCTGGAATCCTCGCCCGGCCTAGTTCTCAAAGCCTCCGAGCCGATCACTGCCCACCCACCTGGACCGTCCTGTTCGCCGCTGGTGGTCCGTCGATGCGCCGGCCAACCCAGGCTGGCTTCCCTGCACCAGCCTGATGTATGCCGGCCCTCTGGCCCTGCACCTCGGACCATACACAATACTCCCCGCACCGCATTCACACATCCATACGGCCACTGACGCACTTTAGCACTTTTTTTTTCTCATGATCCCCTCTCCTCCCCTCCTTTCCGCCTTGGCCGGCTGGCTGGCCACCCACCCCGCCCGGCCACGCTGGCCGCGGGGGGGGGCATAGACCCTTCTTAATCCTACCCTTCTGCCTCGGCAACTCGTCTCGCCTTTTCGATATCAACCCACTCCGTTTTTTTTCTACGCCGCTTCGCTCATCCTGCCTTGCAGCCCCGTTGCCCCACGACCTCTTACGCGTCACAACCTCATCTGCCGCCCAGCTGTTCGTGCATTCGACCTCTTCTTTGCTTAATTTAGTCCCCGCCTCGTTCCACGACTGCCTCTTTCTGCGCCCGATGCGTCCGGCGGCCATGACCCGTTAGTCTCCATTTTGCCCTCCGTAGTACCGCAACCGACCCTTATCGTTACCACCAGCTTCCCTCTGTGTACGCCTACCTTATCTGCTTCTATTTACCCCTCCTCCTTCTGACCGTCCCATCAGCTCACGACCACCTGCCGTCTACTCGCGGCTCCCAGCGACCTTTACGGCCCAACTTCTTTTTACGTACCACCCGGCCTCGTCCGCATAGGTCTTCTGTAGTATACCCGATCACCCTCCAACCACACACTCACACCCGCGTCTTTGCTCGACCGTTTTGTCAGCCCCCGTTTTTATTCTCTACCGTTCTTAGCTCTCGGGCCCCCCAATCCTCCGACCACTTCTGCCATGTCGACTCTACAGAATCTCCATGATAGTCTGGACCATCTCTCTCTGGGCGAGACTCCCGGGTCCAACCCCGAGGCCCATCGCGGCCGGCCCCTGTCGGTGCACTTTTCCTCGGGTACCGACCTGGCTACTACCCTGGGCGGCACAGCCACCTCCGCCTACCCTGCCAGCGCCGGGTATGCTCCGCTGACCTCCTCGGCGGGTTTGGCTGCGGAGCTCAACCGCGCCGCTAGTAAACGCGACAAGCGTCGCTCGATGCAGCTGCCCCTGCAGGCCTCGGCCCTAGCTACCCACCCCATGTACCCGTCGCCCTACCAGATGGCCAGCGGCTCGCAACCCCTTCACCACCCGCCGCTCTACTCCCCGCAGTTGGCGCAGTTCCCTGGGATGCCCGCAAACCCAGCTCCGGTGGGCCACCCCCGCCCTGGCCGCAGTCGGCCCCCGTCGAAATCGATGAGTTTCCCGATGCGCCCGCCGACCGTAGGTGGTCAGTACCACCTCCGCCACCACATGCCGCTGCACACGCCCCAGGGTCCCGGCATCCCCGCGGCCGGCGGCTATCCAGCCCCGCTCCCCGGCTACTACCACATGGGTCTGGATCCTAGCATGGTCCGCCCGCTGCCTATGACGACGCCTGCTGCCGACGAGATCCCCACCGCCGTCGTGATCAAGAACATTGACTTCACTATCAAGCGCGAGGTGTTGCTGCAGACCATCGCCATGATGGATATCCCCATGCCCTACGCCCTCAATTACCACTATGAGGGAGGTCTGTTCCGCGGCCTGGCTTTCGCCAACTTCCGTACCCCTGAAGAGACTATGGTGGTTATTGCGCACCTCAATGGACTCGACCTGGCCGGGCGCAAGCTCAAGGTTGAGTATAAGCGCATGCTCTCAGCCGACGCTGAGGCCGCCAAACAGGAGGCCCGCCTTGCCCATCGCAACTCCATCTCGGGTGGTGTTCCCCCGGCCCTGGACCTGACCCGTCGCCCGTCCCCATCGGCCGCCCCGGGCGAATCAGGCTCGACCCCCACCTCCGCTACCCCAATCAAGCTGGACGACCCCATCACCCGCGAGTGCTACGACCAGATTGCTGCTTTCCGCCACGACAAAGCGCGCCGGGAGCTTGAACTCGATCTCCCGTCAAATGAAGCCTACGCCGTGATGGCGGCCATCGCCGAGCGCTTCGGGCTGACCGCCCATCCCATCTACGGCTCCGGCGCCCGGACCTCCCCCACGGCTGAGGGTGCCGAACCCGCTTCCCCGCCCGCCAAGGTCGGGGTGCGCCTGGTCAAGCCCGCCGAGACCCCTCGGACGGACGCCCCGCGGGCCCGCCACAACCGCTACTCCATCGCCGGGGCTCCCACGGGCAACGTGCCGCCCATGCCTAAACCCAACCGCGGCCGCCTCACCTCCGAATCGCACGCCCAGCACCCCATGTACGCTGGCTTTGGTGGTTACGGTGTCAAGCCCGTGGGTATGGCCGGTATCTATCCCGGCGACGCCTTACTGGCCTCGTCCCCGTACGCCCCGGTCCATCACCATCCGCACCATCACCAGCAGCCACCGCTCGTCGACGAGTACGGTGCGGACGCCGACAGCACCCGGAGCCCCGCTGGCCGGTTCCGTAGCGTGAGCTTCTCGGTGGGACCCCGCCCCGTCTCGGGTGCGACTGGCAGTGGTGATCACTCGCGCATCCCCACGGCCTCGGGCTCACCGTCCACCCCAACGTCCAGCTCGCCCGCCTCGGCAGCCTTCCAGGGCTACCCGGCGCGCATGCTCAACGCCGCGGTGGTTGCCCCCACCCGTCAGCCCCGCGGCCCTGATCTTTCACAGAACTTTTCTCTGCGCACCGCCCTGCTCCACCAGATGAGTACGGTCGGCCTGGCCGTCGATGCCCCGCCGGCGGCGGCTCCCGCCCACCACGGCCACCCCGGTTACTATGCCCAGACCCCCATGGGCCACGCCGGTGCCTTCATGTAGAGAAGCCTCACATTTCTATATTTTGCATCACCCCGCTCCCCGTCAGGTTTATGGGGACTCGGGTACGCGCACTTCCTGTCCGATTGAGGTATCCTCTCTGTCCCTCTTGCTTTTGGTAGCCTTTGCTATCCTTCCTCTACCACCCCACTCCTACGAGTGGCCGGGTCCAGCATCCGCACCGGTTTCCTATCCCCCCTCAGACTACGCACGCCCTGCTCTCTCTCTCCCCATCCTTTTAGTGACTATTGAATTGACATTAAAGTATTTGGCAACTGTGCCACACGGTGCCGGCCGTTAGCGGCTCGATCGATTATTGACGGGGCGAGATGAGACATGGGGATAAGTAGTCTCCTTGGCAAACGTCGCCATAGCTCTGGATTCACCGCTCTACCTACTCCCATGGTCCGGTATGGATTTAGGCCCCAAGGGGACCTCCTAGCAGGCAACTTAGGGGATAAGGCTCGTGCTAGAGGTGAAATAGGCTAGCATGGACGTGTACTTCCTGAATACTACGATGACGGAGAGTGCTCAGCTCGCTGCGCCGACTTAAACCTCTCAACCCACCCCTTATTGAATACAAGTTAGAGGGATATGGCAGAGTAAGCAACCCATGACCCGTCCCCTCCCCTCGTTGTGTGCCCTCAGTCTTGTACTTTTTGACCTACCGGTCCCACCGCACAGTTTAGCCGCTAAACGAGCGCCGGACTCACACTACTAATTGCACCATCCCTCATTGCTCCGCCCCACCCCCCCCCTCACCAAGAATGCTCGGCATCCGCCTCACCCGATCGCTTCCGTCGCCACGCCTGATAACGAATCCCATCCTACACTGTTCGTCACCCCGCATCGCACTCTCCCGGAATTTCTCTAACAGCATGGCTACCCAATCCACTAGTAAACGTGAGTAAATATAGTATATATATTTATAAAGTGCTGATTGAACCATTCAATAACAAGGAGCACTCGTCCGCTTCGACAAGGCCTATGTGGAGGCAGCGTCACTGGTGTTTGTCCTCCTCCATGCGTGATCAGGATGGGAAGTACAGCAGCGCACTACTACGGTCCTACGCCTTGGCTGATTCCGGGATCTACTCGCAAGCACCAGCAGGCGCTACGGACTACTGACCAAGACTAACCAATACTGCTCGATATCCGATCGGTGCCCGTTTTCATCACACCATGGCCTCTGTATGCCCTCATGCAAATTGTTTCCCTAGGCCCGGTCGTCGTATCAGGCCCCTCCGGCACGGGCAAGAGCACCCTGCTGAATCGTCTGTTCGCCGCACACCCCAACAGCTTCGGCTTCAGCATTTCCCGTAGGTAGTCCGCACCACGGTGAGCCGGCGTCTCCGAGTGGGGTCACCCGGGTTAGCCCACCGATCAAACTCCGCCACTTGGTAGCACGGTTACTTATTTAAGTTTGGTGGAAAGAACCCATCCTCCCTACCATCTAACTAACTTACCCCGATTATTCCAATCCCGATATGGCATAGACACTACCCGCAAGCCCCGGCCGGGCGAGCAGGACGGTGTCAACTACCACTTTGTCGACCGGGAGACCATCCTGCAGGGTATCGCCAACGGGGAGTTCATCGAATCTGCCGAGTTCTCCGGTAATATGTACGGCACCTCGATCAAGGCCGTGCGCGACGTACAAAAGACCGGCAAGATTTGCATGCTGGATATTGATATGGTGAGTTGATACGCATGCGTTCGTAAACCCTTACTTTAAAGACCCGACAAATCGATTCTAGTACTCTGGATGGTAACCATTTAGAATCTGTCCGGTACGAGGCTTGGCGCACATCGGCGCTATTCGACCGGCTGGCCTTGCCTACTAATTCAGCCCTCCTCTCCCGCCCAATCCGCATATTTTTCCACCCATGCTTTCTACCCCCCCTCCTTCCACAGCAAGGTGTCAAATCCGTCAAGAAGACCGACTTGAACGCCCGGTTTCTCTTTATCGCACCGCCGTCTCTCGAGGCCCTGGAACAGCGCCTCCGTGGCCGCGGAACCGAAACCGAGGAAAGCGCCCAACTGCGCTTGGCGGCGGCTACCGAGGAACTTGCCTATGCCGCCGTACCCGGCCACTATGATCTCGTTATTGTCAATGACGATCTGGATGAAGCCTACCGCAAACTGGAGACCTTCATCTTCAAGGAGGAATAAGGCGACCCGGTGAGGTCCTGAGTGTACCAAGAGGTATCGGTGGTCATAAGCCGTGTGCGTAATGCGCGGCCGTCCCCACACGTGCAGCACCAGTCGATAGTTACAGAATTTATGCTCTGTTGGTTAGCGGCCGTACAGCACGACCGTGACAACTATTGATTTGCAATAAAAGTGGTTATTCGGCTGTCTGCGGATCAACCATCCAGCAAAGAAGAAGATCAACTATTACACTGGACTCCAGCGTTGACATTGTCTGCGTTCTTTTCGGATTTTTTTTCGATTGACATTACTAATTTGTTTTTGGCTTTGGGCCGGAGGTAATAGGTCTCACTATCTTTTCCCGCTGGGGATTAGGTGTGCCAAAAAAAAAAGTATGCTCAGGTGCTTAAAAATAGTATGCATTTATATCCATCAGGCGCTCAGCCAAAGTACCCGTTGGCCGGGGGGGCATTCGTATCGGATGAGGAAATACTTAGTATCCATGCCTACCGGATGCTACTAATAGCGAACTCGTCCATCTTCATTACTTCTATTATTCTAGGGATAAGGAGCCAGTGCTTCCTTGTTTTGGCCGAACTAGCAGCATGGCCAAGTGAAAATCGCTGGTGGTGCCAAATCCGATGGTTTAGCCAGGGGGAGGAGGGAGCTTCAAGCATGGGCTTGGGTGAGTGCGACTGGCCTATTAAAAGGCGAGACGCACTGTACTTGTTGTACTTCCTCAAAGATTGGCAGCACCAGCATGGAAGGAGGTGGGGCTATCTAAACCAGTCCGGACGGGTTAGCGGGCTGGGAAAGTGCCTCATTGTCTACACCAGACCATACTAGCTACTACAGGCTGGAGGTGTGGATAGTTGTCGCTGTCCATTAGGATGGTTTGCAGATGCTATTAACCGGTGGGTTAGTGGACCACATGATACGCCTGCGTGTACGAGGTGGCTCGGGCAAGGCAAAAGGGAGGCTTTTTCACACGTCGATATCGCCGGTCTACTACCCGCAATTCGCAGGGACCAGGTCGTCCCCCCCCCATCGATGGACGGTAAGCGCAGTTACCCAAAGTTTCCATCGGGGAATGACACTCCCCCCCAACCTTCCTCGCGAAGAAAGACATACGGTGAACCCTAAGCCGAAACCTCCTGGGTGCTTGTAGTGGAGAGCCACCATTCAGCTTCTGGCTCAGCGGCCACTAGCTTGAGCGCTGATAGTCTCTAGCCCGGGCTGTAGTGTACTGCACCAGATAATGATGATGATTTTAATCCTCCCGTCAGGAGTGGGACCCGGTCTACCCACTGGTACCACAAACAGCCAGTGATTGCCCTGACGTATAATTTCTTAGTAAGGCCAGATTCCGTCCGTTCATCAGACCGCCTTCTGGTCTGGCAATAAACTGGAGCCCGAGGGTAGGACACGGAACCGCTTGACGTACCGACCAGCCGATCTGTGGGTGGTATCATTCCGTTCGCTGAATCTAATTTATAAAACCTAACCAACTCGGTACCAGGGGGGGGGCTGTGCGCCAAGAAGACAAAGCTGAGGCACTATGGTCAGGCGGCATCAAGTCCATACTGCGCCGTTAACCCCTTCCCCTCCTGGTGTCCTCACACATTATCTCCCATGGTCAGCATTATGACCAACGCAACAAATCATTACGTTGCCAGGGGGGACCGAATCCCTCTTAAGCTACGACGGCACCCAAACTTTGTGGCAATAGGTAGGGAGGGGCATACGGGCGAGAAGTGAGGGCCAGGAGTGAGATGATCCCAACGTCCACACCAGGCATGATAACACCGCTTTCGGATAGAAGGGTCATGGAATGTTGTTCTGGCACTGTAGTGTCACTGGAAAGGGCGGTGCATTCTGGAGAGTCAGCGGGTCTAGCTGAGACATTCACACCGGCTCGACTCTCACCCACCAGTGGATAAGGATGCACGTGCTGGCGAGCCTGACCATGAGCAACCGGTCGCTTAGTTGGGCGGGGAACTCGTGCGTGCAGCGGTGTGTTGGCCCGATTCTGGAACGCCCACGAGGGCGACTAGGCAGCCCCGTCATTTCATTGTCTCGGCCCTTATCGCCGCCGATACTGAATGAGTCACCCTGCGTCTGGGACAGGCGCATGGCTGTGGGGTTTTATCATGAAGAAGATACTGGCTGCCGCGCCACCGCCCCCCTGGCTACAGAGCCGAGGAGAGACTCTCAACATGGCTGTAGCGATAAGGATAAGTTGGCTCAAGGTGAGCCCGGTCCGCCATCTACTAGATCGGAGTTGTACGGATCGTCGTCACCTTCCTGGCCTCAACCTCACTACACACCATGGTAAGATGCGGATGGCGTCGTAAACAGCCGAGCTTTACGGTGTTGAAAACGGGTGCAGCTTGCCCAGGATAAACTGCCAGACGGCAGTGATGGTTTTACGCTAGTCGGGGTTTATATGGACAGGCACGGTACTAAAACCAACTAGACAGGGCGAGACGAGGGTGGGGGGGCCAGAGAGGAGTGGATGTGTTCTAGAAGACAAAGTAGCCCGCTGGAGGGCCCCCATTACAGTTACACACACAAACGAGGCGCCGGTCCCAAGGCTCTGCTCCCCGCCGCCTCTGAAACATGTGCAACGTCGACGGACTAGCACGCGGCGGTAATGATCTCCCGGAGAATGGTGCGGGTGCTGGTCCCCACCAGGAGCAGCCTAGCCTGATGCCTGTAGACGCGGACATGGCTGCCTCGCAGTATCACAAATTCGGACGGGGTATAGGCAAGCTACTGTGTTGATCTTCAAGGCGCCCAGTCTGCCTTCGGGACTCTTAAGTTTCGGCCTGACCGCTGCTGCCAGTTAGTGGCAGACAGTCATGAAGCCTGCCTTCGTTTTATTAACAGCGGGGCGAAGAGACCCAACTCCTATTGACCGCACACCCTGACGTGGTCTGCGGCTACTGGTTCAGAAAAAGTAGAATCAAAAAAATAAAACACCAATTCATTCCTGCCCCTGCCTGTTAGAACCCCTAGCAGACGTGGATTGACGGTGACCTGACGTGCCACCGCCGCCGCATCAAACGGCCCGGTTTAGTTTCCTTGGCCATTACTTGACCAATGGCTTCCCACGGAAGCCACCCAAGACTTCATTTCTGCACCAGCCTGGCCGACGGCTGCAACGACGGTGCGCCACATAATCATTCCGCACCCACCACTCTCTCTTTCTTTCTCCACACACACACACACACACATACGCATTCTATCATATCCACTCACCTCGAGGTCTCTGAGTGGCACTGGGCGGTGGAACAATTGGAAGGAGAAAAACTCCAAGTTGAGCTAATCAGTTGAAGGCCCTGATGTAAAATGGAGGGCAGAGGGTTTTATTTTTTCCATCGGCCTGCAGTGGGACGGTGGATTGGCCCATGGTTCCGCGACTGGGACCGCCGCTCGCCGTAACGGCACCGTCGATGAAACTTCCCCCACCTACCCTCCGTCATGCCCCCCCGCGTGCCACGACGAGAGCCGCTGCGTGGACGTTCCGAGTATGGGCACTCCGTTGACCTACCAAGTAGCCCGCCCCCGTACACTCCGCTGCTTACGACGATGGCCGGTCGCTGCCGCTTGGAGCCTTCGAGTGAACTCCCCAACAGCCTATGTTCGTATCGCAACGGCTACCCAGTCGTTCAACAAGAAGCCTGGCTAAAACCGGTTCCAACACTGGGGTCCTGACGGACAGAACAATGGTACGCCATGCGATCCCCCTCCCCCCCCTTTCCCTATCTCCCGATTCGCCCCTCCCTTACTGCGCGGCCCCTGCCCTCCCTCCCTCCCTCCCGCTCCAACCGTCCCTCCCCATTTTTCTCCCACCTGCCGCGCAGGTAACTGCAGCCCGTGGTATGGCTTCCCGATTAGGCAAGGCTCCGTTACGCCATTCGCCGCCCTATGTTCCCACTCCTTGACTGCCGCTGCTGACTCCACAGTTTCCTTCTGATCATGTTATCGGACTGTTGACTTTGCGTCACTAAACTTGTCGTTAGTTTTTTGTCTTTCCCCCCCGACAGTGGTCAATCCTACCATATATGGTCATGAAAAAAAAGTTTTGTGTTATTATTCTGGCGAGGATTCGCCCACCATAGGCCCTGGCCAGACAATGTGGGGAGGGGGATGGGAGAGGGGCTGTCTGGCGTTGTACCGTCAGGTTGGGTGCTGTGGGAGCGGGCGGATGGGGCATAGCGAAGGGCGGCAGGGGGACACGCAATGGCCGTGGCGAGTGGGGTGAGCCAATAGAGCGAGATCTGGGGACGACAGACGTTTGGATGAGGAGTCCGGCCGGTATAAGCACCCATTACGAGGAGAGGATGTACACATGAGGTCAGGCCGCGCAATCGGCGACAAGAAGTAGAAATAAAGACCATGGTATGACCGGCTAGCGTAGAGCCGATAGGAGCGGCTACTAGATCACCGATGAAGGGGTACTAAAGTATCCCGGAGGGGCAAGGTGCCCTACTTTGTCGATAGATATTTATATTAGTATTTTTTGGGTTTCGGTGGGCGATGGGGCGTCGATATCGTAGACTGATCGAGCCCGTCCTACTTGACAGCCGGACTGATGAGGGGGAGAGACGACATGCCGAGCCGGCGGCACTGTCCACTCCCGTACCCATCCATCCCTGGAACATACACAGTTAATACTTTAGATGAGGGGTCGGGTACGTTATTCATTCAGTCGACACTGGGTTCGTGAACCAATTGACCGACACGGCCGATTTGTCCTTTTGTAGCTAGGGAAGGAGTCGATCGATGGTGTCGTGAAGGCGGTCCGCCGCCACGGATCACTCTGTTCGATGATGCGGTGGGCTCCTCCCTTCACCAATAATTCTATTCGATTCGCTTATCGGACGGTATGGAATACCATGCCGGTAAAATAATAATAGTAGAAATAAAAGATACCTAGTGAGCACCCAGCACTCAGAGTAGGGAAGACCAGGCCAGCACGTAGCATGCGCGTGTCCATCGCTAGCTACCACCGGAACCATCAGTGAATTGGGCATGTGATCGTAGGGCGAGTCCTATATACCGCTCGAGGTAGTGTGAAGACCACTGATTAGGAATCTTAATCGGCACCAACCGACCTCCTGTTCCGAACCGCCCAACTTGGGAAAGGAGGTAAAGTGGCAGTAGGGCTGGCCGCTGATCAGCCATGGTCATAGATTATCTATACCATCGCCTAGCGCCCCTGTACCTTCTTCTTCCCCTTTGCAGTTGCAACCAAGGGGAGGAAACTGCTGGAAAAGGTGCGTGGGCGACTGCTATGTTAAATAATAATAATAATAATAATAACATTTTCTGCGGGCGATACGCTGCCTAGCCACCGGGATGTGGCGGCTCGCCCATCCAGCGCGAGTTTTAGCGGTGAAGAGGGTGAGGGGGGAATTCAACAGTGGTATACATCTATTGCCGAGAAATCCAAGATGGGGCCTCTAGTTTTATGCTCTTATAAAGAGAGGCTGCCAACTACCGACGGGCGGTTAAGTGGGAATCTGCGTAGATCCAGCGGGCTCTACTGGACACAACCCGCGGCATCCTGAGGGCAGGCAGGAGAAGGAGACCTGGCCTCCGTGCCTACCTGCCGTTGGACCAGCGACCTAATTGAGCCAACCAGTTCTCTTGTATCACAGCTACCGCCTCCATTCACTTTAGTGCAACTGTCTTTAGAAAACATAGTGGGGTGTAGAGGTGGGGGGGAGGGCAATGTGAATGATTTTTGGGATGGAAAGGAGGTTAAAGCTGGGATCCCGAGCAGCGGAGGGAATCAGGTTGGGACTGGGACCTATAGTGACCATCCGACGGACCGCACCACATTCACTGACCTACCGGCCAGGTCAGTGGCGCTTGGAAAGGTCGGGTGTGGTGCTGAACCACTACTTTCTAAAAATAAAATAAATAGTGGCCGGGGATCCTAATGTGTAGATGGCTTGGCGCTGAAGAGGCGCGGGGGAGGGGTGGGAGAGGGCCTGCCCATCAGATCAAAATTATCGGTAGCAAGTATGATATCGAAACGTACAATTCCACAGCGTTCGCCCGCGGCGGAAATGGTTGGCGAGCCACTGGCCCGGCCGACATGACTGTGGTTGGTAAGGATGGCTGTACACTACCTCTCACAGATATTTGGCATGTCAGCCTTGACCCTGATACCATCATTCACTCCCTAAACGCAACCGCGTGACAATTAGACGGCCGGCTTACGAGCAACATTGAGGGGTAGACAAGTGCTTCGTCATGGTTTAAGGCGTGATGAAGGGGGGGCTGATGGAGAGCTACCGGTGCTTGTGGATACCAGGGCAGGTCGGAAAGGATTTGATTAGCCGCGAGGCCCGTGGACTGTGAAGCGCAGACTCGACTAGCTAAAAATGGTCCTGTTGGGGATGGAAAAGGGCTGGCCATTCCCACCGAATGACTAAATAGACACCACAACCAGGCAGGTGCTGATAGTCGGCCGCCGTCAATTAATGGCCAACTGTCGATCGCTTCGGCAAAGCTGTAGCGATGCTCCCCTGAGATACTTCATGCATGGTTCTTGGCTTAATAGTCAAGCGCTTGACGTGGAAGGTGATACTTCCACTAGCCTTTTGTGAAGGAGAGGCGGCATTATCCGCGAGGTCTCTCACTCATGATTTCCTTTCAACATAGTTACTTGTACTCCCCACATAAAAACCTAATCCGGAACCCACCGGCCAACTCGGCGCGACAGAAAAAGGAAATAATAATAATATATTAAAAAACGGAGTTGTGGCTGCCCGACAGGAGGGGGGTGTCCAAAAGGGAAGACGCTAACGGGGTGACTACAGACCATCCAGCTGCTGGTCATGTCACCTTTGGTGGAGTAGATAAATGACATTCCATTCTGGGCCTGCTGAGCATCAAAGTGACCGAGGTACTTGCCGACAGGTTTCCCCCCCCCTCTCTCTACAGCACAAGGTTTATCCCTTAATCTACGGCTGGTAAGGTAAACGCAGGGGTCGGTGGTCCAACAATACCTAGCGGCCTAGCCTTCATGACAGCCCTAAAGTTTGCAAGTTAGAAGGGAACCGGTCAACAGCACACCTGCACCCATTTTTTTTACTGGCCAGCCGCCAACTCTCACCGCTCATCACCATCCCTAGTCTACTTAGCCATTCATGGTGAGCTAGTTGTGGACAAAAGTCAGCCGACGAGAAGTCGCAGTGAATCCCTGACGGTCGGTGTAACCCACTAACCCGACGGATAGCCCCAGGGACTAGTGTACGGCAAGGTGAGGCTAATTGGCATGTACGGGGTAACTGCTAAACTAGCCATGGTTGGCGACCGGTTGGCTGTCGGTCCGACTTTTCTCAACTCGAGTAACCACGTAAGCTTAGAAGGTTGGCTGATATAGACACCCACGCAGACCACGGTGGATCAGTCAGGAGGGGGGGGGGAGTGAAGAGTGTGTAGGGGGGGGGTTCGTTTTCCCTACCTTCGGAATACCTGGTGTCTGTAAAAGCGGGCCCCACTTGACATGGTCCACCATGCTAGCAGCCTTGCGAGCACGCTAGGTCGAACCGGCAAGAGGAAGAGGGATAGCCACGACCATGAACATGCAACGACTCGACGGGCTTGCGACGGCCACAAGTTGCCCACGTAAGTGGCCTGGTCACTAACCGAGTGAGCAAAGGTCTAGCCGATTATCTCCCGAGAGCTGGCTGCGGGGTCATCGGAGGGCCGGTAAATAGTAAAACGTGGGGAGGAATGGGACCACGATACCAACCTCGCCCCGCCGACGGGATATGCTGTACGGCATCAATTACCAACGACCTGCCACCGAGTACATGTTCCATACCATCCGAAACAATAGCCGAGGCGGGGAGTCGGTGTCGGCACGATAAATATAATGGACTGTATGAGTCCAAGCGGAAGGCTGCGGATTGGGAGGAAGTAGAATGGGGAGTTGCGGGGCGCCACCGTTAGGCGAGTGGGAGCGTGTGGTCAGGAATGTCGAGTACATGTCGGACCAAAATTTGGCCTAATCACAACAAATAGGGTACGGCAAGGGGGTAAGGTGCGGTAGCAGGGGGAGGCGGGAGGGAGGGAGCTGGGACGGCCAACCTATCACCCCAAAACGACAACATCATGATTATCGGAAATGCCGAAGGTGTGAACGGAGTGGAAACGGGTTTAACCTCAACGGCCGCTTGCAACTCTTCATTGCCACCGGTCGCTTGGTGAAACTGAGCACGAGGTAGCATGTTTTTACCATCTAAATCCAGTACCCTCTGGGCATCACAATCCGGTGGGGTCCCAAAACCCCCCCTCCCTTGAAAGCACTCCCCCCCTATATAATAAAAGTAACCGCTTTGTGACTTGGCAAGCAGCACCACTATGACCTGTCCTCTTCATTACTCGATTGAACAGGGACCTGGTGCCGTGTGTAGACTGACGCTAGCCCGGGTGCCTATCCCATTGGCAATGCTGGTTTAGCGTCGCATTTTGTCCGGGCCACTACCGTGTGGCAACTAAGCTTGGTGTCGTCTCTCGAGCACGGCCATTTAGATTGGGTGCCAAGTCTCTGCCTACCTTCGCCAATGATGATGACGACGCCGATGGTAGTGGGGTGTGGCGCATGTCGATCCCACGCAGAGTTGACGCGCCAAGGCGGTACCGAACAAAAAAACATGTCTAATATATATATTTAGGCGTGGTGGCCCCATGGGCTTTGACTCTGGCATATTTCCTCCTCGCGGCCTACCTCTCAGCCACCTCCAGGATGTTCCGGCTTAGTGGGCAGAGGAGCCTAATCGCCCCCGTCCACCGGCCCACGAGATGGAAGGGCGGTTCGAATGTTCTGGCGATGGTGAAATCAGATAGGAGACGGGAAGGGATGGTGTACAATAGAAACCAAGCTGGGTAGGTTGCTTTAGCAGGCGCTACCTCTGGCCAGAAAACAAGGAGGGCGGCCAGGTTCCTGCTTCCGTTCGATACCTGGCCCAGTCGAGGAGTAACCGGCCAGTCTGTTCGCAGATTCGGAGGGGGAGGCTCTGGACCTAAGGTCCCACGGCAATCGCACACACACTCTCTGCTGGAATGATTTCATTGTGCTAACCTCTGGCCTCCTCCTTGGGTTCCAATCGCGAGCGTGCTGTCGCCTGGCTTTCTGCCACCTGGATCCCAACCCTGTTGGTGCATCCTAGAGGCCTGCAGTCCAACCGCGGTGTCTTGTGTCAGACAAACCCCCCCCATTTATGAACGAAATTATTTATATATGTGGGGCGGAGGAGGAGACGGACGCATCTATGAGGTGAGGGCCCGCATTGGAGCGAAGGGGGGTGGGAGGGCAGGAAACAGCTGAAGCCCGCCCTATTGTCAGACTCGGCGCCATGTACGACCACACCTGACGTGGAGGTGGGGGCTGCTCCACTGTGGAGCGTGAAGAGACAGCGGTAGCAGTGGGCAACATGATAACAGCCAGCCAGCCAGACCAGCGGTTGCTGCATGTCGGAGGAAAGGGAAGTCGAGTGAGCACAACCAATCGCCCAGCCCATGTGGGCCCGAGAGTGACTTTCCCATCATTCGTTAGGGCCTTCTCTGCCTAGCGGGGCTCGCCAGAGGTGGTCCCTTGGGCCGTCGACGAGTTTAAGGTCCATTAGAGAGACTTTTCAGCCGGTGATAGAAGGCTCGATTGAGCGCTGGCGGGGGGTTCCATCGCCCACTCAAGGCGGGCCGTGTTGGAGAACCCACTGATCACCTCAGCGTCGGCCACGCGGGCGATCGCTGGATGGTGAAGAGAAGGATTCAAAAGAATATCGAAATTATTGATGTCCGCACCTAGGGGACTCGCATGAGAAACTAGGGAAAGGGGTAGAACGGTATGTGGGTGCGTTGGCACCGCGAGGCTACGTGCCGGTGCCCTACTGAATGCAGCTCTATAACACCAAAAGTAATGCTCTAGACATTGACGTGCTTCACCAAAAAAAAATATTTTTAAGGGCCGTGCAGCTTGTGACCGGCCTTGAGTGATTAAGCCGCCTCTAGTAAGGGGTCGATGGCAGAGACCCCTTCGCTAGTTTACAACACCCATTTGGCAATCGAGAGCCAGTGCACCCGTTGTGGTGCGATAGGGAGATGGAAAGTGAACGTAAACGGGCCGATAGATCAGCGGAGAATATTCATCGATGCAACGAAGAAGACATTATGGCGCATGGCCAGACGGTAGGCCGGCGGCTGGATACAGAATGGCGACCCCAAGTCACTGAAACCAGCCGTTGTTTTCACGTCTCGGCCAGGGCCGCGGGGCCTAAGCGGTACCCGAAACTAATCCACTTGGACACCGTGGTGAAACCGAGAACAACGGTGTGTGCTTGTTCAAGAGAAAACCCTTGCACAACGTTGGCGAACTGGGTGCGGGTGGTACATTGAGCGGGCCTCGATAAAAAATAACAGTGGCCATGGCCAACGAGGGGGGGGGGCGGCGGCGGCGGGGAGGGGCGTGCAAAGTGACAAGGGAAGAGTGACAGGGGCCATCAGTGTGAAACTAACATCGATGGCGGCGGGGAAAGTTGATTATAAACTTGGACGTATTAATATCCCGACTACAAAGACCGGGGTTTAAGAGATGGCCGCGAAAGTCTAAGACGGGCCTGTATCGGCCACATCCGAGTCGATTTGTCCCACTCACATGTCCTCCTGTAAAGTGCAGGCCGGCGGCGACGTGGTGAAAGTCTGGTCATGTTCGTTGGCCATGGGTCGTAACAAGGTAGTGAACAGGGTGACGGGGACCCAGAGGGCCGCTGGGCAGAGCTCAGGCCGGGTACGGCGGCCCAAACCGCCATGTTTGCGCCCAGGTCGGCCGTGGGCTCCACCTCGGCCCTGCCGTCAGCATTGGCTCGACCAAGGGGTGGATGAATCGGCCTACCACGGCCCCAAGATGCCGTTGTATACAGTACATGGATAGGCAAGGAGCGACCGCCAAAAAAGAAAAAAAAAGATTGAAGAACAAGGGACTGAAGGGTTTATTTGATGCAAAGATGGGGCAAGGTGAGACAGAGAGAAGGTGAGGCGAGGATTGACCGCGAGTCGCTCCCGAATTTTCAATCTGACTGTCTATCACTATTGATATTTTTTTTGGAGGGGAAGGGCTTCACCAGCACGGCGCCCCTTGTCAGCTTTGCCTTTCACTTAGGTGACCGCCCGCTAGACCCAGCCTGGCAGGTGTCGCGGCCAGCTTAATCTAGGGACATTGGTGTGCGAGGGCGCGGCCACTCGCTTGGGATAGAGAGGACAAACAGGAGACGGACCCGACAACCCTTGCTAGGCTTTCTGATGCTCCTTCGGCATGTGCGGCTGAAACCTCCCATTCACTATGGCCGGTTCCTAGTGGTCCGGTAGGGGTGTTGGATCGAGGAGATGTACGTCGTGGCCCAACGCTGCCGCGGAGGCGGTGTCTGGCCTCCACGGCCTGGGCCCATTCTTTTGGGACCCTCGCGGCCTTGCTTCCATGCACGCACGCACCCCCTCCCCTCTGCCCCAATTCTCCTCGCTATCGGTCCGCGAGTGGAGTGGTGCCTAGTATCTCGGCCATGCTGATAATGGCCGCTGGCCAGTGCCGGTGAGCCGAGCTGGCTATCAAAAAGCGGCCTGCGCATGGCGGACCGCATCTTGACGAGCACACCTTCTGCCCTTAACGCCAGCTGATGCCTTATCAGTCGGTGCGAGATGTGGATGGAACGCGGAAGCTGGCCGCGGGTCTCCTGGCGTCGGTAGGGGATGGCGGGTGAGTGGAGGAATAGCCCCGGGGCCCTACTATTTCCCGCGGGTTTTGCCCCCCTCCAGCATCGAAGAAAGAGGGGAGGGAGACTAATGAGCGGGGCGTTAATTATTTTTTTTTAAAAAAAATAAGCCGCTGGCGGTTACAAAAATAACCTTGCAGAAACAATCCGATTTGTTCACTTGCAATGACGCCCCCCTCCCCACCCATTCCCAGCGGCTGTACCGGCCACGTCTGTCCGTCCACTCCACGCTATGCTCTGGCCACTTCCTGGGGCAGCGTCTCGGTCTCCCATACCCTGAACCGTCTCACCTCACCACGCCGCCGACTCACCGTTACCAGCTGGAGGCGTGGGGTTGTGCCCTGCGGACTTCGGCCGGACGGCACGTCGCTGAGTTTTTGTATTGAGAACAAGTGGGTCGGGGAAAGCGGCTAGGGCTCACACCCAAGATCGAAGAAGGCGTCACTGGCCCCGGCGGGGGTTATACGGAAGGCTCTGCGGTCCCATCTCCCACCGTTTATTGCCCTGTGGCGTATTCATCGACCACTCCCACATTTTTTTTTATTTTATTTTTTGCCTAATCGGCGACACTGTCCCTTACCACCCCAGCTCCCTCCCCCTTCCGAAATGTTCTAGCCAGCCCGGTGAATGAGCGACTGGCGGCAGTGTGAGAATGGACGTGATGCATTGACGAGTCTACGTAATATTTAAATTTGAAAATTCTATTCCCACCTTTCGGGACCGTGACCTCGTCTGCCCTATTTCTGAGATCCCCCTCCCTCCCTCCCTACTCGTCATCTGGAGGACCGGTGGGTGTACGTGGAGAAAAGTGGGGTGGGGTTCCCTTTGGTCTCACCTTCTTATCTGCATTCGGGGGTGACGGCCCCTCCCCCCACCCCATGGGGCGGCCTGGCCAGGATATTATTGTACCTCCCAGCGTCCCCCCCATCATCTGAGATTATAAAAGGGCCGCCCTGCGCCCAACGATGTTAAGTATCAGTCACTTCATCTTTCCGTGTCCCATCTACGACCACATCTTGAACCTATCCTCTCCCGAGCTCCCTATCAACTACGCTCCCATCCTTAGATACGCCTTTGAGATCCCTTTTTGCTCATTACGTGCCGCCACCACCGCTCTGCTTCTCCTGCCACACGCCCTGTACATCTACCCGTCTGTCTATCTTTCTTTAAATTTTTCATCATGGCCTACAGCACCCTCACCCAGATGCCTACTGCCTCCACCTTCTACTTTGATAAGGAGGATAAGGTCAAGGGCCATCTGCGCACCGCCCGGGAGCCCTACCACGTCCGCCGGCCCGTCGACGTACGCAGCCAGACTTCCAGCAGCTCGCCCGAGCTCCAGTCGGCCACCTTCAATGCCTTCACCCCACTGCGGGCGACCGTCGTCTGCAACGTGTGCGGCAAGAAGTACAAGCACCGGAGCTGCTTGACCAAACATCTGTGGGAGCACCACGAGAGCTGGGAGTCGTGTCTAAAGTACAACCTCACCAAGCACCAGCAGGTGCAGATGATGGAGGCCGCCCAGATCCTGCTGGATATGCCCCGCATCGAGGCCTGACTCAGTGCTTTGCCCTGTCCTGTAATTGTACCCATTGACTATATTTTCCACCCTTTTGTATCGCGTCGTAACCGGCCCCCCCTCTTCCCCGCACCTGGGATATCTATCCCTCCTTCCACTTCCAACCCGCCAGCGACACGGCCAGCACCCTGCCTTGCGCTTCCCCCCTCTGTATTGTGCGTGTGTTTTTAATAACTTTTTTTTCGTTTTGTCTCCTCCCTGTATACCCTCCGCCGGCCACTTTCCTCGCCTGCCTCATCACACGGCTTTGCCCGCCACCCAGCCTTCCTAACCCCCCCCCCTTGTTACGGACACCCGTCGTGTCCGCCTGAGAAATAAAACACAATAATCATTCCTACATCCCGCAACCTTTGTCAGCCAGCAGCATACCCACTCGGACCCTCTGTGATGCGGCCAGGACTGATAATGTGTCTGGTCGTTGTCGTGGGGGGGGAAAGGCCGATTGGTATATGGTGCGTTGCAATGACGCTGACCAATCTCTACCGCCTGGCTTGGACGGCCACGAGCGGTGCCTATCCCACTCAGCCCACTCATGCCACTGATAAAAGAAATGGGGGAGGAAATCCCTGCTATGTTAAAGCGTAAAGCCAAGAGCAGCAGATTCACTCTAGTCGCTTGTACCAAAGCCTCGCTCTCAACACCAGATCTGTCGGGAAGCGGTGTGGTGGGGAATCGTCGCTCTGAGCTGAACAGTGTAGCACTCCAGGGTTGGGGCTCACATATCAACGGGCCACCGGAATCAGGTAAACACAGTAGGCGACGGAGGAACAATGATGGCCTAATCCTGTAGGCGACGTGCAGGTCCCTTGCCGAAGGTCGCAGGGAGGCAAGGAGGGATGAGGGTGGTCCACAATATTTTTTTTTGAAACTTCGCCCTCCTCCCCCCCACACACACACACACGCTTTAGTGATAACGGCCGGCAGGGTATGGTATGTAGGCCGGCTGATCGCCTCGACTTGGCTCCACGGCCAAGCCTCCAATCCGACACCTACCTTCCCCTGTACCGGCAGTGGCTTCATCCGTACGATGGGCGGCGGAGGCCAGGTCGATTCCAGGCATCATGTCGGCCGGCAGTGGGAAGGTCCAGGATAATGGGGACCGGTGGCACCCGTCGTCCCTTTCCACTTGCCCTTCCCTATTGCGGTTTCAGGCCAAGTTCCGATTTCTGAACCCCGATCTCTCCTGCTACCGTGTAGAGTGTCCGTTAGGTGCGTGATCGGTTTCAGGGTCCGAACCTCCACTGTCTGTTGTCCCCCCACCCCCAAACCTCCCCCCTCCCCGCACTGAATCTCACCGCGGCCCCTGACTCTCACCCTTTCCCTAACTATGCTTACCGAGTAGCTCACATTACACGAATTATCTTTTTTTCTAGCTTCCCGTCCCCACG